>JAOSBN010000005.1:44682728-44749002 GCA_027563595.1 Erythroxylum suave | reverse complement strand
TCGTCGGATGGGCGTTGATGGGCGGTGAGGCGGTGACTGGCGAGGACTGGCGACGAGGACGCTGCGACAGGCGGCGGAGGAGAGGCTGGCGCGACGGGCGGCGACGAGCGAGGCAGGAGATGGCAGCGGAGGAGAGGCGAGCGCGACAGGAGATGGCGACCCGCAAACGCACGCCGGAGAAGGACCGCAGACGAGAAGACAGAGGCGGCGAGGCGGCGATGCAGGGAGGCGGCGAGACTCGACAGAGAGAGAGCAGAGAGAGAAGAAGGAAGATTAGAAAAATCGAAGAAGGAAGCAGATGGAGTCGGGTAGGGGGGGAATGGGTTAAAAAATTTTTTGTTTTACAAAATGGTCCCTGCCATTTTAACATTTACGGTACCGGCCGGTATTGTCCGGTACCACCGGTACCGGCCGGTACCGAGCGAAAACCACCGGTACCGGCGTATTCATACCGTTGATAGAGACAAAAAACTCTCCCGTATAGTTTAAGAAATTTTACAAAAAATTCACAATCTTTAAAATTCTTAAAAACTTAATCCAATTTTTCATTTCTTTTAAAAACTAATTTTTAAAACTTTAGTTAAAAAATAAAATATATGTATCATAAATATCACACTTATACTAATTAAATGTTACTTATACGGTGAATTAACTTAATTCTTAAATTCGAATTAAACGTATTAAATCTTACTGGAACTAAAAATTTATTATGATTATCTTAAATTATTAATTTAATCCTAATTAAATTAGTTCGAATCGGGTTTAAAAGTTTGGTTGAGTTATTATATTGATAATATTTAATTAATTTATATCTAATATATATATTGCGAGTATTTTATCATTATTTTTTTAATAAAAGTCTACAAGCTTAGTTTAAAAAAAATTGAAATCTAACTTTAAAGATTAATTTTTTATATTATAAGAAATATCCATGTTTTTTACCCTAATTATTTGTAATGAAGTTGGTTCTTGGATTGTTGAAGAAATAAAGCATCTATGGAGGCATCGAAATGCCAGACCCTGTGTTTAGCGAGATTTATATTGGATTGTTGTTGCTGGTACGGAATTATTGAAATGGTCAAGTGTATATTTTGCTTGGAGACGGGCTTTCTCTCTAGAAGTGCATTTTGTCAAGAGCAATGATGCATAATATGGTACGATGTGTAACAAGAATACTAAAACGACACCAAAACCATTCGTTTTTTGACAAGATATTGCTGCGCTATTTTTTTCTGGAATATAATAGAACCTTATGCTTGACTTGCAGGGGAGATGAACCTAAACATACTGTGAGGCTATAACAGCGGAGATGTTCCACTTTACCCATGTCACTCTTATCTGGACGTGATTCTCCGTCCTTTTTTTTTTTTTTTGTCCTACCCTATCTCATTAAATCTTAACCATTTATTTATATAGGATTTATATAAATATATGGCTAAGATTTAATGGGCAGAATAGGGACAAAAGAAGGGGGACAGAGGATTTAAGAGGCTCTGTTCTTATTTAAATCCATCTGTTCAATAAATGAAAATAAGTAAGGACGGCAATTTTTAGCTCATGAGCCTAAATTTAGTTGTTTTTAGTGGATCGACTCATGGGTCAGGCCCAAATTCAGATAAACTTGAGGTCCAATTATTTTAACTAAAACAATATCGTTTTACTTAAAAGAGATGGACTTCGGATAAGCTTAAGTTTAAATAACTCAAACCCTAATTTAATTTTAAAAATAAATTATTATATATTTTTAATTTAAAAAAATTGTTTTAAAAAACTTGGCAGGGGCCATTACCATCCCTAAAAATAGGTGATCTGACCAATGAACCATTTGATATATTTAGCAAAGGAGGTTTTGTTTGGCTTTGGGAACTAAATATATATATATATATACACAAAATTTATATAATTATTATTTTAGTGATTATTATAATTATTAAGATTAATATTGTCTAAAATATTTTTTAAAATCAGTAAATAATTTTAAGTATGTAGAAATAATTTAGACAATATTTGATTTTGATAGTCACGAAAGTTATTAAAATAATAAATCCTTAAATTTTCTTTTTATTTATTAATTGCAAATATGTAAAACTTATTTGAATTAAATATAAATCTTATAATTTTTATTTTGTCTAAATCAAGTTTATTTTTATACTATTCAATTATGTAAGTTTAATTGTTAGTAAACTTTAGTCATCATATCCGTAACTCGAAATTCACATCTGACGTATGAACATATTATGTTTGATAATTGAATCCTTCTTACAAACATAATTTTCTACTAAACAAATTCATCAAGATTTGAATATGAGCTTCTCCTTCTAAAATATCACTCTTGTAATCAATTTCTATAATAAAAATTATAGAATTATTAATTTTTGTTAGATTTTTTAATTCCTTACCACCAAATTTTTACATAATACATTAATAACACTTTTTGTATTAAACTGGTTTTTAATCATTATAACATATAAAAATTTTATTGATATTCAACAAAGATTCAAATCATTGAATAAGAAGCAATTTATTTTTCATACAAAGCTCTAATAACTTAAATTATAGATCATAAATGATTTGATTTATTGGTAAAATATCTGAAATTAAATTTCTCTAGCAACTATCCAAGCTTTAAGTAATTCATCCAGCTTAAGTACAAACAACATATATAAAATTATGTTGCTACTTATAAGATTTTAATAACAATTATCCTTTTTCCTTTCACTTTCATACACTACAGCAAAAAGAGCTTTAGGCAACGACATATTTGTAACAGTTTAAAAATGAGTTGCTAAAAATTAATATAACACAACAGTTTTTATGGTATTGTCTTTAATAATATTAAAAAGCAACGATAATAATAATATATTGCTATATATAAGAAAACACAACAAAATTTTAAAAAAGGTTGCAATAAAGTCTTATATATGCAACATAGGAACCGTTACTATAGTTCCAATCATCTATTTATTAATTTTATATATTTATTTATATAGAAAATAACATGAGCTTATTTTTAGTCATGTTATTTGTATTGCTCACGTTATTTGCCAATATAATTGGAAATGGATAGATTGTCCATTTCCAGATTTGGTATGGGTCATTCATTCTTTCAATGACTATATAATATATGATATAATTAGTGCAAAATAAGGTAGAGAGGAATCAACAGAGTTGTTGAATTCTTTAGGTTCTACATAAATCTTTACTTTGATGAGTGTCAGTGAGTGCATGATACTCTCGAAGATAAGAAAAGAGTCTTCCTTTTTGGTTGTGCTCGTTGTAATATTTTTTGGATCTTGCTTTTTTTTAATTGTTTTCTTTGTTTATACTTTGATTTTGATGGCGGAGATTCAATCTTTGAGTGAACGATCAAGTAATGCGGCAAGATGGTTAATTGGTGTTAAGGTTGAGGCTTGGTGGTGGTCGAGGAAGCAGAGTCTTTAACTTATGTTTAAAGTCCTCCTCTCTTCTAATAACTCTTCTTTTTTGTCGTCTTCTACTGCTTTTGGTGATCTCCCTCTTTTGCGCCCACATGGTGATGCTTCTTCTTTGAAGGTTTTCCTAGTTGCCCATCTTAAATCTAAAGCATTTGATGCGTCTATCTATTTGTTTTGATTTCCTGCATCTATTTTTGCATGATTTGGATTGATTTTTGTGTTGTTGTTTGAGAAAGTTGCTAGCTTTAAATTCAAGGATTTGATTTTTTATGTTAGAGTGTGATTGTGATATTAGACTTATTACTAATTATCAACTACCAGTTCACATCTGCTTTTGATGATTATTTGTTTTCAATGGTTGTCTTTGCTTAATTACGTTGTCTTTATCTATTTGTCCATGGATTATTTAAAAAATACGAGAATCATTATGTAATGGATTTCATGGCAAAAAAAAGCTCATGTTATTTTCCCATATAGTTGGAAATGGATAGACTTCCAGATTAGGTACATGTCATTTATTCTTTTAAAGATTTTATAATATAGGATATAATCAGTGTAAAATAAGGCATAGAGGAATAAATAAAGTTGTCGAATTGTTTAGGTCCTACATTAATCTTTACTTTGATGAGTGCCAGGGACTGCGTAAGATTAAGCAAAGAGATGTTTGAGTAAAGGATGTTCATGTTGCTTGGGTCTATTTCCTATGCTTATTTTAGCTTGAATTGTTTAAATGATGAAATCTTATGTGTAATTCCACCTTAACTATTTTTGTTTTGATTTTGTTTTGATCAAGTTATTCTTTTATAGCCATTTAACTCTGATAATTATCAGATTTTGTAAAAAAACATCATTTGGTTTGGACAATTTTTTTTTTAATTCTTTGAATCGAATGGTAAGTTGGTCAACATCCTCAACCAATTTTGATGATTTTTGCCCTTTTAAAATGTAAATTTGACATGATGCACTTTTATAATTTTAGTTTCAGCATGGATTCAAAATATATGTAGTTTTTAGCGAGACAAAATATTCCTATCTTGAAGAATTCCCTAAAGATATTTTTTATAGTAAGATATCTCTTTCACTTCTCTTTAGTAATAACCTTTTTAATGTTTAATATTATTCTGACATCCATGAGCGATATGATCTATGACGATTTTATTTAAAAATGTAACTTAGTTGAAGCATAGATTCAACACCTTTGTAGTTTTAACTAATGGTAACTCAAATATGACAAGCATTAGGCAAGGCATAGAAAAGATTCCTATTTTGAGAACTGACTATAGGTCGACACCATTTAAAGATCACTTCAAGCATAAACTGAAAAGAGGTATATGAATCACAAAAGCTTTTTGAAAATTTTGGATGAGGACTTGAAGAATTCTCTAAAGGTAATCTTTACCCAATTTTTTGAGTTTAATTTCAATTTCTATTGACTTAGATCAATGTGCACGTGAGTTGTGACAAAATTTTCTCATGTGACAAATCATTGCTAAATGGTTCTTGCCATATAACATTTTGGAAGTCTAAACTATTGATTTTATTATATTTATTTTCTGCATTGACAGTTAAGTAAATTTTATATTCAATTGCTACTTATGATGCAGTGTTTAACTCTCTCCTCCTGTGAGAACTGTAAGCTTTTGTTTTATTGCAACCTCATTTTATCTTTTGGGATTTTCCTATATGGTAATTTCTTTTATCTCTTTTTCCCTTTTTCTCATAAATACTTTCCTACTTCTAATGAGACTACCTAATATTGGTGCCTTTATAAGAAGATTAAATAATTTTATGAAGTATGAAACTACAATGTTGTTTTAATTGTATACATTGGACTGTTAAAATACTGTTTGATTATGACCATTTATATTTCTTTAGTTATTATTATCAGATTTAAAGGGCTAAATGGTGCTTTGTTTTTACTGAAAACCTGATATTTTCTTTACTATGCTTTCTTTCTTAACTGTTTCTTGTATATTCTAATTGTTTATTATGACAGTTTGTTGCTAAACCTAACTCCATTGATGACGAAAATGGATGAATTTTGTGCTTTGTGGCAAAGATCGTCATTGTTTGACAGAATAAAAGTTATTTACTAAGTTTGTTCATTTATTTCGTGCATTGCTCAATAAAGTAAGCTATAGTTACTCTCCTACATAGTTTAAAATATCAAGTGCACATTTAGTCTTAAAGGTATGATCTGTTGGATTTTCCTATGAGCATTCAGTTCTGATTTGTGAAAACTTAAAAGATTATCACCTTGATGATTTACTACCTATCGCCAATTTGTTCAAACATCCATGGCTAACAATTGTTCTTTTGATCTTTGATTGTCTTAAAATAAGTTGTTCCTTGACCAATTTGATACATAACAGTTTACCAGAAGCATTTATGATTGTTGATGATGTTTCAAGTATGCTTGGACTTGGTCGTCTTGTCTTTGAAGAGGAATTGGTTTCTACAACCTCCTAGCAATGGCAATCCTTGAAAATTGATTGATTACTTAAAAAATAAGAGGGATAATAGGTGATCAATAAACAAGATATAGTTGAACTTAACTAATCAGAGACACACAAAGAAATGTATTGCTTATGCAGAGAGTCATAACCAAGTACGTCATTCAATTTTCTTGCCTGCTTATTTTATTATTACTATTTTCACTCCTACTCCTACATCTCCTCTCTTAGCTTGAATTGACTACTATAGAGGAAGGGGAAAGATAGAAATTAATTAGAAACTGGTTTATTGGATCTCTCTCCTTCTGTTGATATCATTTCCACAGTTTATTATTGTTGACAAGGCAATTACATGTTTGTTAATATATAAGGAAATATAAAATGGCATGATATCTAATATCCTTCTCTTGTTGTTGATAGAGGGATAACACTTAACGAGATTAGTTTATATTGCATTATTGACTTTTTTCTATGTTGATTATATTACTTTTTGCTACAAAAATAATTTCCATAGGCTTCCTCCCAATCGTCTAATAATCCTTAAGCTTTTAGTTTTCATTATTTGCCTCTCCGTTATGTCATGTTGTTTTGGAATAATTCTAATATACTTGTTTTTTTTTTCCAAAAAGGTGATGACTAAGAGTGGATCAGGAGGAACTTTATGAAGAATTTTAAAGTACCCATACATACTAGTTTTTTTTGGTATTTTATTTGACACACTTATATTCCATATAGATTAGAGGAATATAATATAGGTGCATATTTTAGCCAATAATTTTTGGCTATTGTATTTTGAATATGTTAAAATTTGAATTTCATTAAATCCATATGGACTATATGATAGCAAATATAAAATTAGTTTTTTTATTGACATTTGTCAGTATGTATTTTAGGAATATATTATTTATGTATAGTTACTTTCAATATTATATATTGTTGTCTTAATAAAAAATAATATATGTTGTTGCTAATGAAAGGAAAAACTGTCATTTTTGTTATTAGATACTATTGGCCAAAAAATCCAATTCATTGCCTTATAAAGATTTAAAATGTTTTTATATCTATTTAACAATTTTACTATAGTTCGAAATTGTTTTGTTGCCTTAGTCAAAATTTTAGGCAACATTATTCATTTTGTTGCCTAACAAAAAATTTTGTTGCCATACACTTATGACAACACCACTTTATTTAACGATATGGATTTTGTTGCCTTAATAAAAGAGTAACAATAATTGTACTTATAGTTACACTTGTATGTATTGTCTAAGACCTTTTTATTTTGTAGTGATATGAACTTCATTGATGGTCTAATGTGGTGCCAAGAAAAACAACAAGAAGGGAACATGTTTTTTGGACGAACTTTGAAAAAGGAATTGTAAAGCTTATCTTCATGGTTAGAAAGAAAACAAGATCAAAAATGTTATACCCTTCAGTATATTTATAATTAAAATCAATCTGTCTACTTTTATTCCATAACCTTGGGTACTGGATATTAGTTGTAGTCACACATTTGTAATAATGTGCAAGCGTTAACAAGGAGTATATCGTTAAGAAAAGGTGAAGTAAACTTGTACGTTAATAACGGAGCAAACATTATTGCAATAGTTGTAGGAACATATGGTTTGGCTTTAGTTACGAGCTTGTATTAGAAATAAATAATTGCTATTATATTCCAATTATTATAAGAAGTATTATTTTCATTTATTGTTTAAATATTAATGGATTTTCAAAAACTTTTTTGTCTTTTATTTTTCTTTATGGGTCTATTAAAAGTAGCCTATCTACTAATTAAGGTGACGTACTTTTGGATCTCTCCAGACCCCATATCTCAGTAGGACTTCTACGGGGATCTTATTGATGTTGTTTAAATATAAATGGATTTGTCTTTACTATTAAGAATAAATTTTGTTCTTTATATAAAATCATATTTATTATATATTTGGGGTATTTTCATATTAATTTTTATATGAATTAAATCTAAAAAGGTAAATCCTTAATATAAGCAGCAAGAAAAAAATTAACTAGAATCCATCTTATTTATGTCATTGTAGGTTAAGGCATATTAATGAAACTAAGAATCACAAAATTATATAAAAAAAGAATATTTGGATCCTTTTAATTATAAATCATATGAAAGTTATGAATCTTATTTGTTGGGTAGCATGACGAAACTATAGAAAGGAAGAATGAAATAGTGAATTACTAGAGCTTATACATTTAAAAGTTTATTATGTCTACTTGCATTAAATGCGATTAATCATATTTCATTACATTCATATATGACCATTGTAGATATGGTTATATGTATTTAATGAAATAAAAGTCTGAATTATTTGAAAGATTGAAAACAATTATACTTGAGGTTGAGAAACAAACTATTAAAAGTATTAAGATACTTAGGTTCAATCAAAATGGTGAGTACCTAGACCATAAGTTTCTAAGTTATTTAAAGGAGAATGTGATTTTCTAAAAATAGGCTCTACTTGAAACTATGCATAGAATGTTTAAAAGAAGAAATCATACTTTATTAGATATGATACATTCCATAATGAGTCTTATAGACCTTCTATTTCTTTATGGGGTTATGCCCTTAAGACTTATGCTTACCTTTTGAATAGAGCTCCATACAAAGCAGTTAACAAGGCTTTATATAATATACCAACTAATAGTGAACCAAGGTTGTCATATTTAAATATTTGGTAATATGATACTTATATGAAAGCATGTAATATTTAATAAGCTTTAAGCTAATTCAAATAAATGCAAATTTACGTGGTATCTAAAAAGGATTAACATGTATCAATTTCACCATCCTTTTGAGTAAAAGGTGTTTGTTTTAAGACATACTACATTTTTAAACAGAGAATTTATTCTTAAAGAAAGTTGTGGGAGTGAGGTGAAACTTAGAGAAGCTGGAGAACTATAAATGCACATCCAAATGGAAACAAGAACCTCAAATTGATGTATATTATGTACAACCAAAGGTCTAAATGATACATAGTTTACAAGGCTTTAATAAGATATGTCATTTCCCAATTAGATTTAATCAACCTATCAAAAAGGAAAAGACAACGTATTCTTTAACATGACATGAAGTCATAACATTTAAAATGAAATTTATCTACATTAACCAAGTATTGACTTTGGTGGATGCATATGTTAGGATTTTACCGATTAGATACAGGTAGGTTTTTAATAGAAAAATATCATAGATGGTAATATACATACATACAAAGGAAGGCTAAAAACTAGTTGTTACAAACAAAAATAAGAAGTTAATTTTGATAAAACCTTTTGTCACTAGCAATGATTAAGTTTATAAGCATTTTATTAATTATAATTGCATATCATAATTATGAAATCTCAAAAATATATGTCAAAACTTAAATTGAAAATTATTTTGTAGGGAATTTACTTGAGAATGCATATATGAAATAACCTAAAGGTTTTGAATCTACAAGATTTGCTAATTAAGTATACAAGTTGGAAAGTCTATTTATAAACTTAAACAAACATCATAGAGTGGGAACGTCTATTTTGATGAGACCATCAAAGAGTTTGATTTTATCAAAAAATTTGGATGAATCTTATATTTATAATGCAAAGTCTATTTATAAACTTAAACAAGCATTATATAGTGGGAACATTTGTTTTGATAAGACAATTAAAGAGTTTGATTATATCAAAAAATGTGGATGAATCTTATATTTATATAAAGTTATCATCATTCTACTTCTAAATGTTGATGCCATATTGTTGATTAGAAATGATATATCAATACTATAATATGTAAATGTTTGGTTAACTAAAAACTTCTCCATGAAGGATACAGAGAAACAATATATGATTTAGAAATAAAGATCTATGTAGATAGATTAAAAAAAAGTTATTTATTTTATCATAGTTCTTGTATATAGATAAAATGCTAAAGAGGTTTAACATGGACAATTCTAATAAGGAATTCTTTATTATTCCATTTAAGATTTCTCTCTTAAAGAGTATGTGTTTAAAGACACATAAAGAAGAGATAAAGATATTTTTATTATGCGAAAGTTAAGTTAACATACTTGAGAACAAATTAAGATAATTTTGTTTATAAAGGAGTTGAACTAGGAGTTCAAGGGTATTCAATTATGATTTTTTGGTATGATCATGGTGATAACTTATCACAATTAAGATACATATTTATTATAAATGGTGGTATGATAAGTTGGAAGAATTCCAAACAAACAGACTTAACTAGTTTTACTACTAAGGTATATTGCATTTCAATGTTTGAGGCAACAAAGAAAGTTATTTAAATTAAAAAGTCCTTGACTTAGAGTGGTTCCTATAAATATTGAGTCAATGGTATTATAATGTGTTAACAATAGTGATACTGCATAGGCAAAGGAAACAAGCCTTATCATTGGTCCAAACTTCTCATAAAATTTCACTTGATTGAGGAGATAATATAGCAGAAAGACACTACATTAAAGCAAGTGTCCTCTAAAGAGAATCTTATAGATCCTCTCATTAACTTACTATCTCAAAAGAAATATAGCAACAAGACAGTACATTTAAGCAAGTACCCACTAAAGAGAATCTTATAGATCCATTCACTAAATCTTTATCTTAAAAGAGACATGATCGATATATTAATGAATATTGTATTAGATAGATATGCAAATTAGTATAGTTCAAGTAGGAGACTGTTAGTTTTTGCCTTTACAAACAATTATTTAGTTGATATTAATTTATCCAATAAAGATATTATTTATCTTTATATATTTTGTTAATTATATTTAATGCTTAATACTAAGATAAAATTCCTAAAATAAATGATATGCAATTGAAATTATAACGAAAATAAGAATTATGAGATTTCAATTGCATTTAGATATTATTCTTAAATTATTCCTAATTATAGTTTCATCAAGATGAGATATTAATGGAACACTAAAAATAGCATATGTTATATTTTTATTATGAAAAAAGTAACTTCTTTTATAAATTAAAGTATAAATGTACTCAAATGAATGTGTGAGTACTTATCAGATAATAAGTTCATTAAAATGACCCTATTATGAGGATCTTAACTAAAAGATTACTTGTGTATGTCTTGAATGGAATGTGTTAGTGATTATTAGATAATAGGTTAGCTAAAATGACCCGATAATGAGGATCCTGAATGAAATATTACTTGTGTATCTATGAATGTCTTTATTGGTTGTATAATTAATCCATATACTTGAGATTATTAAAATATCTCATGTGAGAATTACTAGTTTTGACATTATTTATGACCTATTCTATTTAAAGTAGCTCGGTTGGTAATATTTGGATATAGTATGAATTATATAAAAATAATTCAGTAAGTCAATAAAAGATATGTCAATCTGAAGTAATTAGGGAGAATGTTTTACTATTCTTGACTAGTAATGATTTAGGAATTCTCTAGATAAAGTTAATCGATATTTGAAAATATTGTTTTCAAAATATTAAACATGATTTTATTTAAGTCTAATAGACATTAATTCCATATTTTTTTCAATGACTTGTATTTATTCATTCATAGTATGAATCCATTTTCTCTTTTTTTGCCATCTTTAATTGTTTAATATCTTTAAATTGACCAAAAAAAGTTATAATTATCATCAAATTCATTAAGGTTTTGATATCTTTGAGGTCCCACATTTTCTTGGTGAAGATGTGAATGATGTTTGGGATGATTGAGTAATTGAGATTAGTGGAGAAGAATCATTTCTGAATTTTTGAAAAATTCATTTTCTTCTTTATCATCAAAACCATAGAGAGGGTTTGCAATAATTTTCTATGGAATGGACATGATGATACTACTAGTAGGGCTTGAATGCAACAGAAACGTGTATGTTTACCCAAGGCAAAAGGTGGACTTAAGATTATATCACTGAAACTAATGAATACAGCAATGCTGGCCAAAATACTTTGGAGACTAATGATGGATAAGTAGTCCCTCTGGTTTAAATGAATGCATAGCTTCTGTTGTGTCAAAATTATATCCACATCCTCATCCACATTGAGGGCTATCTTGAGAATAAGAGATTTTTTTAGAAATGAATTTATTTCCCTAGTTGGCAATGGTAAGTTAACCAGTTTTTGGTTTGACAATTTGCAATCCTTTATACAACTTGCAAAGCATGAATAGTCTCAAATCAGTCCTTTTCCAGGATATAACAGTGGACGATGCTTTAAGGGACAGGTGACTATTCAACCAAAATGTCGTACCCTCACCCATATACCTTCAACTACGCCACACTAATCTACATAAAGGAGATGATATAATTATTTGGCGGCACTCTAGCAACAAGATCTTCACCACCAAATTATGTAGGGAATTTATATATAGGCATTATAACTCACTTCCATGGACTAGAGTAGGTTGGGTTAAACATTACCACCTGAGAGCTGCTCTCACATTGTAGATAACTATGAAAGAAAGATTGCCAATAGTTGATAAATTGAAGACTTTTCTTTACATTCCTAACAGATACACCCTCTGTTAGAGGGATGAGGAAAGCCATAACCATTTGTTCTTCCAATGTGAGTTTGTTGATCTTAGTTGGAAGATGATTTTGCATAATTGTTACATGGTGAATGTGCCCAGTAGTTGGAACTCTCTTAAAGCTTGGTATGGCCACTTTGCACATCCAAAAGATCTTGCCAGGTGGTGCTTTTGCATAGCACTCTCTTTTAATGTCAAGGCTATATGAAATGAGAGAAATCTTCGAATATTTCAGAGTAGGAGCTTAACTAAGGAACAGTTCCATAGTAATATGTGTCCGCAAATCAAAAGTTATATTAGCTTACACAAGCTCATCTTCCAAAACCTAGATTATTGGTCTAGAATGTTGAATATTTAAACCTGTCCAAACCTAGTCTCTCACTAATTAGCCAGTAAACAACTAGAAGATAAGTGATCTCTCGCTGTTTAACATACAGAAGGCGTTGACCTACTATAATTAACTTAAAGACTCTCACTAGAGCGGGTTGAGGAAGTTCCCCTATGCACCATATGCTAAACCATGTAAGAAAGTAGCTTGTAGATAATAAGACAACTCGTCACTACAATTCTAAGGTGGCTTGGTGCTCTAACTTGTGCTTGCCCTGAGAGGTGATGGTTTGGTCTCTTTATAGCTAAGTTTTAATAAGTTTGTAATGCTTTGTGTAGCTCATTTCTAACACTTTGTAGCTTGTATATAACTCTTGATTGCCTTTACGGCCTAATTCATTATATTTTCTATAAAAAATAAAAAATCCCTTCATTTAAGGGCTCTAATCCCACAATACTTCTTCATCAGAAAGATCTTTATTAGTGAGAATCTTTCTATTACTCGCATTGAAAAATTTGTAACTTTTTAATTTTTGTCATATCTAAAAAAATGAACTTTTCTTGCTCCAAAAAATGCATGTACTTAGTAGAGCTAGAAAATAGGCTAGAGGCTTAACCTTTTTGAGTTTGATCATTTCGGAACTAAAATTTGTAAGTTGCTTATAGAAGGTCTAAAATTTCACGAGTTTGTTCAATTTAAGACTTTTTTATATATGAAAGTTAACATATGTTTACATGCATCAACGTGGCATTGTTACTCTTTTTTTAAATGCCACGTATAAGAGAGTAAAAGTTTTAAGTTTTAACCCTAAAATTTTGTAAATTTCCTAAATTCTATAAACTTTGTAAAGTGAAAAATTAGAATATAAAAGTTATGGAAAACCCTAAAATCTCATCGTTGCTCTCCTCTATGATGCATCTTCATCGTCGGCCATTCCGCTCCAATCTTCGTGCAAGGGTTATCTTGCCTGATTGACACATCAAAATTGTCACTAGATCTGCATTTTATCATTTGTTGAAGGGGTTGTGTTGCTTGGTTGACGCATTTTCACCATCCCCCGATTCGCGCTTCAGTCTTCATTGAAGGGGTTGGTTTGTCTGGTTCAGGCATCATCTCTTGAAACTAAGGTAAGTCCTAGAATTAAGTATTAACTATTAGAATTAAGAACGGTAAAACATTTGATTATGAGAGGTTTAAGGTTAGAGAGGTCAGAGGTCAGAGAAGTATGAGGTTAGAGCGGTAAAAAGAAGAAAGTGCAAAGGTTATAATAGTTTGAGGAAGATAGTATGAATGAGATAAGCCGAAGCAAACTGGTATTAGTTTCATCTTCTACCAAAAATGGTCAATTGCAGAATGGGTAGTTGCTAAGACTAACTGCTTTTCTATTATACTCTGTCAAATTAAGATTCTATAGGACTAATTGCTTTTCTATTGTGCTCTGATTGGTAGGAAAGATGTCGATCCTATAAAATCTTAATTTGATGCTTTTAATTTTGTTACCCTCCTACATCCATTTTGCTTTACTAATAAGGTATTTGTTGTATAAGTGTGTATTTTTTTAATTGCAACTGATGAATTGTTTTTATGTTGTTGCTTGCAATACTCTGACTATCATTAATGATAACATAAAGTTATGATTTTGTTATTCTAGTAGTAACTTAAATCTGAAAGACTCTAATTACTAGTAACTTAAATTTGTCGTAACAATTGAATTGAATAAAGATTGCATTTAATATGGATATTTTTGAAACATTGAGGCATCATAAACCATTAGGTAGATATATAGGATGGAAACTAGTGATACAGCTCCCATGAGGCTTATAAGTGAAAATTTTCACGAGCATAGGAGCCATAACGAGAACATCTTTCTAGATTCATAGGTGTAAACAATATCACGTACCTCAATCAATAGAACTTAGTAAGCTGGTTGATGGAATTGTTATCAATATGTTAGGCATCATATGCTGTGCTAGGCTTGAATAACCACCAACAAAGCTAAACGAAGTGACACAAAACATATCCTACGTACAATGTCAAGTACAAATGTATAAAACAATTTTAGATGCCATTCAACCCAATAATCAAACTCATTATCTTCTACACGCTATTTAACCCAAGAATCAAACTCATTTAAAGAAGATAAAATAATTTATGTAAATGTAACATTGTTAGGGCAAAGAATAAAGTGAATATTAAAACATCATAATTTTATATACAAAAATTAGAAGAAAGTATGACTCATTACCTACTTCGGTCTTCAATCACAACACATGTATATTTCAGATCTTCAAAACCCTTATCGCCCATTCACTTCCAACGTCAAAAAGAGAGATCTCACACTCACACTACCAAGAAGGCACAAGCGAGATTGGAGAGAAGGCACATGCATTAACTGATGACGAGTCTAGGGATTAGAGTGAAGGCCTAACCAAGAGAAGAAAAAGAGGGTGAAACACATGTTCATAAAAATCGTTGATTTAGGGTTAAACGAAATTAATAATTTTTTTCTTAAATTCC
This sequence comes from Erythroxylum suave, assembly GCA_027563595.1. Taxonomy (NCBI): domain Eukaryota; kingdom Viridiplantae; phylum Streptophyta; class Magnoliopsida; order Malpighiales; family Erythroxylaceae; genus Erythroxylum; species Erythroxylum suave. The sequence goes on along the minus strand of JAOSBN010000005.1, from coordinate 44,733,747 downwards.
ACCTGTCTTGGACAATAAATTAGGTCTATTAACATAGTATCTAAATACTAATTAACCTGTATATAACGACACGTGTAAACACGTCCTAATTTTGGTCCATAAAAGTTTTAAGTTGAGTAAGCTCATGAAATTTGAGCTTTTTATTGAGCAGATTTCAAATTTAAGTCCTAAAATGATAAAACTAAAAAAGGTTAAATCTCAATTTGAGCTTTTAGCCCTAGAAAATATCAAGTGTAATAAAGAAGCTTAATTTGCTTTATACTTATTATGGAGTGAATTTTTAGATCTCTCTATTGGATTACTATTTGTAGGATAAATTACATATGTAACAAATTCAACTTATAACTTTTTAGGTGTTATCTTACTTTTCAATATGGTCCTTATCATATTCATGATTGTTCATTTCTTTATGTCAATTACTTTATTTTATTGAGAATATCTAGGAATCAAAGGATAAAAGATGCCATGTAACTCACAGGAGCTTTTTAATTTTATTACAAATAAATTCTTTATCTTTATTAATAAAGAGGATAAATTATAAACTTTTGCCAAAAGATAGAGGGTCGATGAGACCATAAATACCTGCATAAACAAGCTAAACTAAACTCGAAATTGATTGCTTGAGAAACCTCTTCCAAGTACAAATTAGTTTTTTTCATTACTCTCCTTGTAATCATTTTTGGACTTCAAAGATGGCTTTGCTTTTACTACATCCTTCGCACTGCGAATTGTCCTCTCTTTATGAGCTAGTAAAGATCAACTTAGCTCATCACGATTATGTTGCTCACATCCTTGCTATCTTTATAGCCACTACTACATAATTCAATTTTGAATTAAAATATCATATGTGGATGGTTTTGTTAAGCCTCTTCATTTGATTGATCGCCCTAAAAATCTTATGAAGTACTTCAAAATGGACTGTCCATCTTTTTGAGTGCCTCAACTCACACCATTGAATTTTGGAGAGGTTCATATACCTTTTTGAATGTAGTTTCATGGGGTATTTTCTTAAGTATTTCTTTATTTAAACCTTGATGAATGATGATAAGTGCATTTTAATCTTTCTTTCTTTCCTTCTATAAGGCTTCCTTGTCAAACTTGCGTCAAGTTTACTTCATCTTGCGATTTCATATAGCCTTTATTAACTATATCTCATATATCTTATGAATTGAGAATTACCTACATTTTAAGTGCCCTCTTGTCATTGATGATTTCATTGAGTTGTAGATATCAGAATTTTTATCAATAATTTTAGTTTCTTTTAATTAGTTTATTCGCAATAATAGTTTTTTTTTCTTACACTTCTGATAAGATCTCGTATTTTTACTGTGATGCCGGATATTCTTGCACTCGTCTTACATTCCCGCATCAGTCTTCATCCAGACAGATACGGAAATCTTTCAACACACACATATTCGAATAATTCTTTGAACAGTCAAAAACTGTCACGTGTACCTTTCTGGGTTATCTCCTCCGCAGCTCTTACTAAACTTGATCCGGTCCAACTTAGATGATCATTTCAAGTGACCCCGTCCTGTACGTTGAGCTGTCGAGGATCGGGAGAAAGTTTAAAGCTTTGCTGTTCTTTTGCGTAATAACAAAACAAAAATGCCATCTTTGACGCAGACAGGACTTGCGAACCGGACAAAAACTGATGGCGAATTGTAACCTCAGTGGTGGGGTGTCAGTTTGGTGCAAGAATTTAATGAGTTAAAATATAATGAAAGGAAAAAAGATGAGTTTTTGTTTTGTAAATTGGATAGAACGTTCCATTTTCAACTTGACTCGAATAAGCTCACCGAAGACCGAGGGTTTTTCTCGTCGCTTTTGCTTATCTTCAAATGCCCCATTCACACCTGTACATAATTGGATTCTGTATACAAGATTAGACGTATATACAGCATTATAGTTTTCGTTTTTCTGTTTTACGAAAAATATATTTTATGGGTTCATTATTCTCTATTGGTTAAGCTGACTTCTATTCTCCAATTGCCGTGTATGGACTTTCTGCTGGTGATCCACGCCTAGTCTTCCTGCAAGAGTATTGGATGATGAATCTCTTCTTACGGAAGTTACAGATTTTCTTTCAATAAATTAAGTTGCAGCAAATCCAACAGAGTGTCTTGAAGGTAAGCTTCGTTACTTTCGATGGTTGTGGTAATATTAGCAATCGGAATTGCGATCAAGAGTTTGTAGAGAGAAAGAAGCTTTTATCGATCTGGAAAAATTTGCAGCCTTTGTTTTCGTTTCTTGATTTTGAGCCAAAGAAAAGAAAATTTGGGAATTGGGTTTTGAGGAAATAGACATTTTGAGAGAAATTACAGAGGAATTAAGCAGACGAGGTTGAACCTGCAATTTTGGACGCCTTACTGTGTTTCTTTCTCTTTACAATATTGATTACTTTTGTATAGATTCAAGTTGCATAATTTGGAACTTAAAGCTTGTCAAGTAACTGAATCTGGTAACCAAAGATTTCACAGATTCATTTTAACAATTTGTTTTAATTCGTATGTTATTTTCTAGTTCCTGCTTACTAATTCATAAGCTATTTACATGACGCCGGAAAATTTCTTTCATGTAATGTATACAGTTTATCAATAATGTCTTTAGGTAATTTGCACTGTCTTCTTGGCGGCAAATTGTTACTTATTTCTGTTGTTTTCTTGATATCTTTGCTGGTTCCATGGAATGGTGCTCTGATTTTCAATCCCTGGATCTGCAGAGTTCATACTACATTAAGGAAAGCTTTTTGTTGCCATGAAGTGTTTCTCATTCTACGGTGGAGACAAGCCGGAACCAACAACCGTATCAGTCTCTGCTCAATCCTTGACTTCTAAACACAGTGATCGTGAGGTGGGGCAATCTGGATCTGAATTGAATTCTCAAAACATCTCGGGGGCTAGCTCAGAATCCATGGGGAGGCCATTGTTTCCGATAACATCACCTAGACAGAGCAATCTCAGAGTTTTTACTGTTTCTGAGCTCAAGTCAGCCACCAAGAATTTTAACCGCTGTTTCATGCTTGGAGAGGGTGGATTTGGATGTGTCTATAAAGGCTCCATAAAGAATAGGGAGGATTCAAGTAGAAGGATTGAAGTTGCTGTGAAACAGCTTGGTAAGAGAGGAATGCAGGCAAGTCTTTGTCCTTATGGCTGCTTTCCGTAGTTCCTTTAATGCATCAGGAGCAAACCAATGTTTGGGAGGCTTAGTAATTAAGATGGTGTAAAATAGTAAGATTTGAATGTTTGTTTATTGAAACTGTTTAGTATTCTCTAATCCATTATGTAGAAAATGCTACTCAACTTTATAGATTCTCATAAACAACATTGTTGCTTTACCTACTGCTATCAGATTGCTTTTCTCCCTCTGTTTTAGATGGTTTTTACCTTAGATAATGGTTGGCAGGGGCACAAAGAGTGGGTCACTGAAGTAAATCTTCTTGGAGTGGTTCAGCATCCTAACTTAGTTAAGTTGATTGGTTATTGTGCTGAGGATGATGAAAGAGGAATGCAGCGGCTGCTCGTATATGAATTTATGCCAAATCAAAGTGTGGAGTTCCATTTATCCACTCGATCAGAGACAACTCTCTCATGGGCGGTGAGATTGAAGATAGCTCAAGATGCTGCTCGTGGCTTAACGTACTTACATGAAGAAATGGATTTCCAGGTATGTAACTATTTATTCGCATCTTATATGGTACACGTTTCCTAGCAAAATGGTCTTACAGTTCCATGTGCGCAAGACTGATCACTGATGTCTCCTCTTTTCCTTTTCTCTCCTTACTATTTGACATAGATCATCTTTAGGGATTTCAAATCTTCAAATATCCTTATAGATGAGCAGTGGAATGCCAAGCTATCAGACTTTGGATTGGCTAGATTGGGTCCTCAACAGGGTTTGACCCACGTCTCAACTGCGGTATGCCCGTTGAATACATAAGATAAATTCCCACATCAGACACCATTAAATGAAATGATTGACATAGAAACATAACTGCATTCAAATGTATCTCTTATTCTGTCCACAATGCGTATGTGATGGATCATATATAATTTTTTTTCCTAAAACATGACTGCTACAACTCTTTTACTTTGTCCTATATCTGCATTTTGTCTTCACTCCAAGAGATGCGTGGTCTTGAATTTGCTTAGTTGGGATAGTTTTATGTCATAAACATCGAAAGTAGAAAATGTTTCACTCACCCATTTGTATGTCAAGATGTAGAATGCTGTTTTATACCAGCCAAAAGGACTTACAATATAATGGCATAGTCAATATCCATGTGTAATCAAAGTTCTTAATGTTAATCTAATTGACAAAATTTTTCCAGGTTGTTGGAACCTGGGGATATGCAGCTCCTGAGTATATCCAAACTGGACGATTAACATCAAAGATTGATGTATGGAGCTATGGGGTATTCCTGTATGAACTCATCACTGGTAGGCGCCCTCTAGATCGAAACCGACCAAAGGGTGAACAAAAGCTCTTGGAATGGGTAAGGCCATATTTATCAGATGTCAAGAAATTTCGTCAAATATTGGACCCCAGGCTTCCAGGGAATTATCACCTAAAATCAGCAAAAAAGCTAGCAACTGTAGCGAACCGATGCTTGGTCAGAAACCCCAAATCACGCCCAAAGATGAGTGAGGTGTTGGATATGGTAAACAAGATTGTAGATGCATCAACTGAGACAGAAAGTCTTGAACTCTCAGTCAATAGTTTGACATCAATGGAGTCTTCAAAGAACTCCACAGCAGATAGTAAAACAAGGAATTTGGATCTGAAAACTTTGGAGAGTGGTCGGTTTGCTTGGATGTGGATGCCAAAGCTCATCAGAACTTGCTGAGAGCAGACAACTTAAGCGAACTTAGCTTGGTCGGTCTTTTGGCATTATTCACTGCTTTGGATGGACTTGTTGAAGATATAATGGTCTGTAATCACCTAGTTCACATGGTAACTTATCTGATATGAATTCCACTGTAAAGCAAGGCGGAGGGGGAGAAATTTGGAGTATCAGGAGGTGTTCACTTCAGTTCCATATTTGAAGCTTGACGGATTGGCTCGAATTGGAAGGCGTGGAGAAGATGTGTTCCTGAACCAGTGTAAACAGTTATAGACTTTACTTGCAAAATAGGCAAACTTCCATGTACTAATGTGAAGGCTTGAGCTCGGTGGAGCTCATGTAACTTCTTTATCTATTTCAGGAGAGTTTAAAGCAATGAAACTGATTGTAATGAAACTTAATAGTTGTGAACTTGTGATAACAGTATCGGCTAAGACATCATCTCTTCCAACTTATATAACCACACAAATCCATGGCTCCCAGCCTTTTAGGCAAGAGTGTTATCCAACCCAGAAACGAGAAAAGTTCAATAGTTTTGGCCATTTGGGATCTTTCCCACGTATTAATGAAAAAGCCACTTTACCTTCTTGCTCGTTTTCCAAGTTTCAAACTTTGTTGGGAATAACACGTCTTGTGCCAACATTGACATAAACGGTTGAAAGGAACAGAATCTGAAAGAAGCAAGCTATGTTGATGACCCTCACAAGAAACAAAAAAAGGATCTTTAAGCCAAAAAGATGAGAAAGTTGGAAACGAAAGATATGACGCCCCACCAACATCACCGCCCGTCGCCGCCCTTAAAGTGCGGGCTCAAAAGGGAATATAGTCATTTCATGCAATAGTTTGTGTCTGTTCCAATTGGAGCTTTGTGACAGTTTTGTTGAATTCAGGTAGGGTAAAAACAAAAGAGACGTAATCAGAGGGAACAAGTAACGATAACCTTTAATGCTGGAGATAATTACGGTGTCACCGTTCAAACTCCAATGAGACTAACCATATAGACGTTAATCAAAATTAAATTACCAGTAAAAAAAAATGGTTTAATGATCAACGACGTAAGCACTAACAGTCAGTGAGAGGCAATCGGGACCGTCCATTAAAAACAAGTTCGGCAGAACACAAGTACATCCAGATAACATATAAATGCTTGGAAATAGGATGGTGCTGAGCCCGTAAAGCTTTGTTTGCTCCAGAGTTGTTTTATTTTGATTTTCTTTGCTTACCCAAAAAAAAAAAAAAAAAGAAATTCATTACTCAAAAATATCTGTTCCTAATCTTTTGATGCTTAGAAGTCTACAAATCATTCATAGTTACGATATCCTTGGCAGTGCCCAAACGCAAACTTTATTTAGTTTCTTCCTAGCTCTGTTTTGTTTTGTTTTTTGTTTGGTTAATTAATCGAAGCCAATTTGGGTGAGTCCCTAATCCTGGTTGTTGTTATTGTTTCTTTGTTTATGTTTGATTTGATCTAATGTTTGTTGTTGTTTCGGCCGTTTGATATGTTCGTGCTTTAGTTTGGTGGTTATTTTGCAGTTGATCATAGTCCGGTGGTTGTTTTGGGTTAGAGACGTTTGAGGAAATGAATTACAGAGATGACATTTGTATTCTTGAACAACCAATATTAATAGGATAAGCTGGTTAAATTTTTGTTTGTTGGTATAATAATACGTGAGGAGCAACTTTTTGTTTGGAACTTGAGCTTGTGTTGGGAAGAAATGAATAAATTATGATGCTGGTGCAATCAAAAGATTGAGCTGGAACATTTCTAAGTGATTGCTGAATGTTAACACTGTGTTTTGATTGTTAGGTGGAGAGAGACTTGAAAAGTGATGGCTACTTATGATCAAGATTCAGATGTAATCAGGTGGGGTCTTAGTCTTCTTGATGGGGATCCTCCGTTCTATTCTGGATATTCTGGTGAGGCTATAGAAAGCGGTAACAACTACCATGAACAGTATATTGAAGACCGATATGATATTACAGATTCTAACCACATAGAGAATGATGAAATAATTGCCCGTACGCTGCAAGAAGATTTCTCGCAGCTAGCAGTTTCAGAGGCCTCGGGATACTCAGCTGCTGCTGAAGAATATATGCAGCCTTCAGTTCAACCACATCATTGGCAGTGCCCTCCAACTTCTAATCACAACTCAAGTATGTAGACTGTAGTGAACTGGTGGCTGTATCTGATTCATTTCATAGTAGCAAGTGTCTTGATGGTTTTGGTGTTTTTAATGTGCAGACCACGACTACAGACTTGAAGAGTCTGATGACACTGTCCCCTCCACTTCATGCTCTAGTCCTGGAATTGCCGAAGAGAATCTTCATTCCCCAGAATATTCTGATGACAATGAACTGGATGATGAAGTAGGCAAGACACTGAATCAAATGATTCCTATTCCTGTAAGTTGAGCTGCTGTAAATCGTTGTTGTGTTATGGCAGTAAATATCCTGGAGATGTTATGCATATATGCAGACTTGCATCATGTTTTTTGGGTTATGAAAGATCTTATTGTGTCAATATTAAAGGTCTTAATGCGTCGATAATCAATCTTATTGTGTCAATATTAAAGGTCTTAATGCGTCGATAATCAATCTTACATCATTTAAGTGCTGTTTGTCGAGTGCATGTTTATCTAACAAAGATGTGAACGTTTAATATTACGTGATCTTTACTTATTCAGCATGTTCCCAGAATAAATGGTGAAATACCTTCCATAGATGAAGCAGCGTCAGACCATGATAGGCTTACAAACAGGTACCAAGTTTGATCCTCAAGTAAGATTATCCCCTTCCCGAAATATTTGGTTTCAGTTAAGCTTAACGTCTTCCTTAGTTTCATTTTATAGACCAAATCTGTCTGTACACCATGCTACATATACCTTAACATCATGAAGAATATGACTGTATTTTAACTCTAGATTGCAGTTATTTGGCTTTGTGGAGCATAAGGTTGAAGGGGATGGTAACTGTCAGGTTAGAACAATTTTCAGATCATCATAGTCCATTGTACAATCAGCTATTTTTAGGACCTGATTTTATTGTCATTGTTGGCTCAGTTTTTTATTAAGAAAAGAATAACTTCTCGGTGTTTAATAATCAACACTCGTTTCTCAGTTCCGCGCTATGGCTGATCAAATATATCATAGTCCTGAGCGTCACAAAACTGTGAGACGGCATGTTGTTGATCAGGTTTCTTTCTTTCTTAACTTCTTCTGTTAATTTTGGTTTGTTGATTGTAGTTTTCTGAACCCTGATGTATTTTCGCATGGCATGTCGTATAATCAGCTTAAATCTCAGCCGGATAACTACGAGGGATATGTTCCCATGGAGTATGGTGACTATTTGAGGAAGATGTCCAAGTGCTAACAGATCTTTCCTTTTCCCTGTCTTTCAAGCGTTTGCGTTTTGAGAATATTATGTTGATTTTATGCCCTTTTATTCATGGTCCAGGAGTGGTGAGTGGGGCGATCATGTTACATTGCAAGCAGCTGCTGACTCGGTATTATTTTAGAATTAACTGTTGGCATCATATTTTCCCTTGTTTAGATTAGATTCAATGCTTACATTTTTTATGCAAAATGAAAAACAATTATCGTGTTCATGCTGATATGACTTGCATAAATTACTGCAGTATGGCGTGAAAGTAGTTGTTATGACTTCCTTCAAGGACACATGTTACATAGAGATTCTTCCTATAATCCAGAAGACTAAAGAAGGTAATAGCTACAATTATAGTTTGTCTTGCAGGTAGAATTAAGAAGTTGCTCTAAGAATTCTTCTTCTGATTTGCTTGCTGCACATATTTTATGTCATTTCTTTTTTAAATTTCAGAAGTGCTTAAGTTTAAGATTCTTAGTCATATCTGAAATCTTTGAATTTTCAATAATCATTTACTTAATTGGAGATTTTGAGCGTGTAATTTGTTGAGCATATCCACATATAAGTGTCCTATTTTAGAAAAAGCGGGGAAAAAAGATTAACATATAAGTCTAATGGGCTGCTCCACCTATAGTCAATTAGTTTTATGAAGGAATCTCACTTGATCTTGTGTGTGGTTTGACTTTCCTTCTCATGTGGGCCCGTAGGCCCATTGCAAATTTAATATGATATTAGAGCTAAAAAATATCTTGGCCTACTATTTACTCTAGAAGTAAGTCTGTTATTTAAGTAATTGGAGAAGAAATTGAAGTCTGCATTGGAGTAAGTGACCCAGCAGTATTGTTTTCCCTAGAATAGGGCCTATTTGACCTCAATTAGAAGTTCAACCCTGATGAGAATTGTCTACGTACCTCTTTAGGTTGTCCAAGTAAAAAAAGACTCACATGTAAAGGAAAGTGTTGAGAATATCCATTTATGAATGTCCTATATAGGAGAAAGAAGGGAAATAAAACTAATATATAAGCTTAGTGGGCTACTCTACCTATAACTAATTGGTTTTAAGATAAGCCTCACTTGGGCTTATACGTGGTCTGACTTTCATTTTCGTATAGTCCCGTAAGTCCGTTGCAAATTTAACATAATTTATTATTGGTAGTTTTGGAGATACGATATTACCAATGTTATGTATTTTGCTTCCACCTCATGTCATTTCAGGTGTTTGGTAGCATGCCACTGGTTTCATTAGTATTGTTTTGGATGCAAGAATCTGTGGACTTAGCTTGTCTTTTTGATGGATTTTCGTTTTCTGGCGCAGTCATTTTCTTGAGTTTTTGGGCAGAAGTACACTACAATTCAATCTATTTTCAAGGAGGTAATGTTGTCTTCTTTGCTTTGCATTTGTTGTATGGTCAAAGGGGGAAGTCAGAGACTGTTTGGCTTGGCTTGTCTCATAGTAATACTAATCTACCATAGATAGTGCAAGTCCAATGCACCAAGCTCTCTATCTTTCTTTACTTGAGGTTTAACATTACCTCAGTGCCTGCTCCACCAGTTTTGGGAAAAAAAATTGTTGAAGAGAAACATCTAACAGAGGAAATTTTCTGAAAGGAACATCATTTGTCTTTACTTTTGATTCAGATGCTTCATCTGGGGAGTTTACAAGAAAGAAAAAGTGGTGGAATTTTGGGAAGAAGCACTAGAGAAAATTGGTTATATTGTAATGGTTTCCTTCATATTCTTTTGTTGCTGAGGCTGCTGTATATCAGACGAAATGCGGCCTCTCTGGTGCCAGACATTCTTGTGTTCTATTTCCCTGTAAAATTGAGCCCAGCTCCTGTCTAGGCCACTTGCTTTATTTGCACATTGTAAGCACCCTTGTCTCAATTTTTGGCTCTTTCTGATAAATGAGATCTTATTCAACTTACACTGGAATTGCTGGGTTTCAAATGAGGAATGAGACGCTTTATGTCTGTTTCAAGTAATCTGAACCCAGGAAACTCATTACCTACTCCAACAAATTGGGAGATAGGAAACCATTTACTTGTCTACATGTCATTCCTTGTTCCATGAGAAGACAAAGAACAACATAACGTGCCATGTTCCTGTTAAAGACATGTCACAAGCATGTTTACCTATGGAATTAACTTAAGCTCTCTTCATTGTCTAATGTGGCTTACAGGACCTGTGAAGCAGGTGATGTGATGCTTTGTTGGTCCCACTAAAACTTGTGCCCTTTTTCATATCAACAACCATTATGGTTGATTAAAATTAGGGACTTTAGAAACAAGATGAATGGAAATGAGGGAGTTGAAAGTTGAGAAAGACGATTGGGAAAACCAAAAATAATATGAGACGATGTTTCATTTTAGTTTTCATTCAGTTGAGAAGCTGTGTATTGTCAAAATTAAATAATAATCAATAAATTAATAATTTTTAGTATCTAAGAGCTCTATATGATAAGTTAAATTAATTATATCTTAATCAATATCTCGTTTAATTAATAGATTTTATGTCGTCATAAGATTATTAATTTATCAAAGTTCTATTTTATATATTGATATAGATAGAAATTAGAAAGAGTTATATGTAAAAGCCATTTCATGAGTAGGGAAGTGAATTTATAATTACATGGAAAAATCATAATTTTAAAAACCTCGGAAAATGACTTATAATAATCTCATAACACTGAGATATAGCTTTGTTTTAAGTACTATTAACAATATTTTAAAAACTGGACGGAAGTTAAAACTAATAAGACAAGAGGTTTAAGGTTTAAAATATTCAGTTGATATTGGATTGTTATAAAATCAACTAAAAATTGACTAAAATTAAGAAATTTAAAATATGATTGTCCTTACTTATAGAAAGATTTAGAGTTTAATTGAAAAAAGAGATCACTAAATAAAAATTAATCGATTATTTTAGTTTACAATTGATCGATTAATTAATAAATTGATTAGTTTTTAACAGCAAGAGTTATTAAAGTAAATCGAATAAAAAATTTAAAAATTAAATCAAAAAAATTGAATAATTCAAGAATTGTAGGATTGTACTAATTGGATCGATCAAGTTTTTTAATTATTTATTGTTAATATTATGGACAAAATTGTTACAATGTATGAAGTGGGCTTGGAGGACCATGTAACCTGAAATTAAATTGTGGGCTGGGTTTGGGTGTACTCAAGTGACGAAGAAGATTTTTGTTCCCAAAACGACAACTAAGCAAGCATGTTGGACACAAAGGCACCCAACCTGATCCTCTCCGGCCGAATGGGTATTATGGGTTGCCCATTTTGAGGTGAGAAATTCTCTGAAAAGTGAAACTCAGTAGGAAGTTGGAAGCTCACTCTGAACCTTTCAATGCTTCTTTATCTAGTAAACAACAAGTAAAACACGAACATATGAACTCAACGTCTTTAAGAGTGCATGTCTGCTTGCAATTTGGCATAGCAGGTCAGAGAAGATAACGCTCTTGTCTTAGAAATTTTTGTTACGAAGTTCACGGAGATGGAGGTTGGAAGGGCTTTGCTTTCTTCTTCCCCACCGCTTCCTACAAGAACCCACCTCAGGCATTGTCCCTCTTCTTCAGGTGAGTGTCAAAGTCCTCCAAATTTTCAACATATAGTTCGAATTTTTACTTTTTTTTCCCTTCTTTTTGTCTATGTTTATTCCCGTTTTATCTTGTTTCCTTACTTGCTTTTCGCTTGGTTGCTATGAAGTTCACAGAAAAAGGATAAGACTTCTTTTTGGGGTAAACAAACGAAAAAAAGAACATGACTAAAGAATATAGAACTAGCTTAAGTCAAGCTTCATGCATTCAACATCGCAAATTTTCATATATGTTGCTGGTGTATTCCAAATTTTGTTGGAACTTAATCTATCTAATGAATTGGTGATTTTGTCTCAATGATGAAAATATCTAGTTGGTGTTAGCTTTTGTTAGAACATAGGCATGACGCTATTGCCTATGACATTACCTCTATTTGGTCAGACTTCACAGTTCATGGAAGGGGCAAGTTTTTCTTGGTATTTTTGCTTTCCTTTTCAACTGATTCAAGTAAAGAAGGTTCATTTAGATAGGATATGCATTGCAACTACGTTGCTCGATAGCCTCTGTGAAAATAATCCGAGTTCTAGTCTAATGATTTGCTGAGGAATTCGTTCGAAGTTCTTTTCTCTAATCATTAGACTTGTTTATGTTGATGTTTAAAGATGGTTCATTTAGGTAGGATATGCATTGCAACTACTTTGTTCAATAGTCTATGTGAAAATAATCCGAGTTGTAGTCACATGATTTGCTGGAGAATTCGTACAAAGTTCTTTTCTGTAAACATTAGACTTGTTTATGCTGATGTTTCACAGTTTCGATGCTCCATGAACAAGTTGCTGTTGTTGCTGCTTCTATTCCAATCACAAGTGTAGCTCAACATTTTCCTGCCTCTGTTCTTTTACAAGAGCAACGTGATGACTCTAAGCCTCTTCTTAACATGCTCAAGGAAGATAGGATTTCTCAGGTTAGATTTACTTTATAGAATTCACTGAATAAGAGTTCAGAAGGTCAGTTTAGCTCTAAAATTTTCTTCAGCTTTAAATTTTAGTATGTAAGTGGAGAACATAAAATAATTTTCTCCTTCTCCACAGTTTCTCCCCTCTCTTTTCCCTCTTGTCATGTGTTAGTCCATTTTAAGTTGCTTTTCTCCAAGAATTTATTGGTTTTCTAATGATTTCATAGGTCTAGGAAAGAAAATAATGATGCTAAATTCATACTATTATCTTGCTGCACATGATATCCTTCTTCATTACAGGAAACACTGGATCAGAGAGAGATAGAAGTTAATTCCTCCACCCTTGGCGAGAACCATGATAAACTGCTGCTGCAATTCGGATATCAGACACTTCAATCACCCATTTTAAGGAATTTGTAAGATGAATTAAGCTTTATTTTTCCTCTGACTATAAATTTCACTTTTATTTTTGAATGGGATCCTTAGATAAGGCTCCATTCCTGTCGAAGATTCACAGCTTTACAAACAGAGCAAAAACTATCAATGTCCTTGGGTTTGCAGTCTGTTGCAAATAATACCACCAAGTTTAACGATGATGAACCAAGTAATGTGATTGATATTGCCAAGAAAGCTTTGTCAGCTTCCAGAGAAGCAGCATTATTTGCTGAGACTTCCGCTACTTTTGACAATTCAGTTTCTACTAGGTTTATGTTCTTTTTCTTCTTTTTTATATCTTCCCCCCTTACCTGATCAACTTTTCCCATTTATAACAATTTCTGTTTTGTGTATTTACAAAATTTTCAGTTTGGGGTTCCCAAGCTCCACCTTTTCACATGAAGAAGTGAAAATTGTAAGATCAACACGGCGGCGAGAGTTGCAGTCTAAAAACCGGAGGTTACCAAGAACAAAAGATATGTTTGATGAGCTTCACAACTTACGAAGAACTGAAATCCGGAAAAATATAAGGGAAGAGTTTGATCCAAATGACCCTCTTCGGTTGTTCTTATGGGGACCAGAGACAAAGCAGCTTTTGACTGCCAAAGAGGAGTCTGAGTTAGTTATTCAAGTGCAGGTATATATCCACGCAATTATAAAACTGAAAATTGGCAAGACTTGATTGCAATCTTGTTTTTCATCTTGGAAATATGAAACAGGAATTGTTAAAATTGGAGGCAGTTAAGAGTAACCTTCAGTCACACTTTGGCCGCGAACCAACCCTAGTTGAATGGGCTGAAGCTGTTGAGCTTAATTGTAAGGTTTTGCAGTCACGAATTCGCCGTGGTAATCGAAGTCGAGAGAAGCTGATTCATGCAAATTTGCGGATGGTAGTTCACATTGCTAAAAGATATCAGGGTCGTGGTGTTGGCCTTCAGGACTTGCTACAGGTTATCTTTAATGCATAATGCCTTGTAGGATGCACTTGTTTCTCTCCCTGGTTGAATTAATAGAACAAATCGTACCCATGGTTTCTTGGTAAGATGGTCATGTATGACTATTTGCCGCAGTTTTTCTTTTCGTAAAATTTTTCCCCCATGACTAATGGCTCTCTGGGGAGATGTTTTGCGAATATTATGGAAGGCTGATTTATAGATTAGCAAAAGAAAACTGAAAGGGCAATTCAATATCTTTAAGCCAGTGATAACTTTAGATAGAGTGAATGTAGGACAATGGTTAATGTGATTAACAAAGAATGGTTTGTGAATAAGGCTTAACCAAGTTAACTAACACTTTTAGAGTTACTCTTCTACTGATTGTGCAGTGTCTGTTGCCTAAATATACTAAGTAACTGAGGATTGATTCAGCTTTTAGAAAGTTGAGCTGCATATTCAGCTGTTATTTCAGCTTTTGCTCTCAATGATTCTCCTGGTGGATGCTATCTTAATCCTTTCCTATTTGACTAAGCTGCAATATTTTGAATTCTTATTCATTCTTTATGCACCTCAATGTTTTGTATAGTAACTTGTTTAACTCTGGGAAAGAAATAATCACCTTATATTTCTGTTTGATTTGTATGATTGACGTAAGATTTGAATTTTTCACTGGACTGGTGAGAAACGAAAAATTAACTTTTGTAGCTATCAAAAGATTATCTGTTGGACAATTATTCCCCGGTGAATGCCGATGTGAATGTTCAATTCATTAAGTTCTGATTTTCTTTTTGGGTGCTGTTGTAGGAGGGAAGTATGGGTCTCATGAAGAGTGTTGAGAAATTCAAACCCCAAGCGGGTTGCCGCTTTGCCACTTATGCTTACTGGTGGATAAGGCAAACTGTGAGGAAGGCTTTATTTCAACATTCAAGAACAATTCGTTTGCCGGTAAAGATATCCTTTCCTTTAACCACTAGGAGTGCATTTCCTTTTGCCTTCTGTTAGAATTCCTTGTTGATGTGGAAGAACACCACAATTGACTTCATTTTGTGTCTGGCCAAGGATTTACTTTTGTTTTAGCAGTTTTTTGTTAGCTTCTTTACTGATTATGGACCTGTATCTGCCATATTTCTGGCAATATGCATGGCAAAAGATGATGATCCTTTGTGTATTAAACATACAGGAAAGTGTTTACTCTCTCTTGGGAAAGATAATGGAAGCAAAGAGATCATGTGCCCGGGAAGGAGATCATAACCCAAGCAAAGAAGAATTAGCGAGATGTGCTGGAATTACAGTTAACAAGCTGGAAAAGTTGCTATACATGACAAGAGCGCCAATTTCAATGCAGCAGCCTGTATGGACAGACCAAGATACTACCTTTCAGGTGAATTCTCATTATCTCCATTCTTATATTTATGTCCCTGAAGTTATTAAAAGGAAATGGCAGAAGGTGAGACAAGTAGTTGGACTCATTTCACATGTGAAGATAATGAGTTGCCCTATTTAATGCTCGCAGGAGGTAACTGCTGATAGCGAAATTGAGATTCCAGAACTAAGTGTGGCAAAGCGACTAATGAGAAAGCATGTTAGAGGGCTCCTAAACATTCTTAATCCAAGAGAAAGGCATATAATCAGGCTAAGGTTTGGCATTGAGGATGGGAAACAAAGATCTCTGTCTGAAATTGGTGGCTTATTTGGATTGACTAAGGAGAGGGTTAGGCAACTGGAAAGCCGAGCTTTAAACAAACTGAAACAGTGCCTTGGAAAGCATGGTCTTGATGCTTATACTGATTTACTTGTTTAACTGTAAAGACACAGAGAAGCATATGTTTCTTGTATTCTGTAAACAGGTAGATACCGTCCCATTCAAATTTGTTGTGCTTGCAATAATCGATATCGAAACGCATTAAGCAGTAAGTTCCTAATGATAGTTTTATTCTTCGTAAATTGTTAGCTCTTGTAGCGAGTCGTCGGATCAAGTTGAAACTGTTACTGTTAGTAGCATAGAGACCACATCATGTATTCCGCATTTAAATTGCATCGTAGAATTTGACTCCTGAAGAAGACAAATGGGTTAAGCCAATCCAGGTCACCGGCTGTTGCATTTCTCTTGTCCTACCTTCTTGTAAGTTGTAAGCCGATGATGATGACTTCTTCAAGACTAGCTTCTAAACCACCGAAGGAGCCATCCTCTTGCTTTTTAGTTCAGCGATATGGATGGCAGGTATAAAATTGTGTAACTTTGGATAATGTCAAAAGAGCTTGCATTGCGTTAAATCAATTCGGCAGAATCTTGTTTGTAGCTTTTCCGAAGTTCACAATTAACAAACGGAGACAATCTAACATGAAAATCTAGTAGCCGCGTGCAATGGCCTCTTGACAAACTTGAAAAGGCATTGCTTGAAAATTTGTTTTTTCTTTCTTAGGCTTCTTGTGCGTGGTAAATGTTAGAGATGTGGCATAAAAGTATAACCATAAAACAAAATTGATGCTTCCTGTGGCGTTAAGACTCAATTATTAACTCACTACATTGTTGACAAGGTTTGGAAAATTGATTTGGAAGATAGACATTATGTAAGGAATTGAGACATTGACCTTTGGAAAACTCTACAAAGCTTTTTATAACTTGTCCAAAAACAGTTCTCGAAGAACTAAGCTCAAACAATGGCTGATACAGAGGCAACCCAAGCTGGAAGCTCCATGCACGGAGTCTCGGCCAGAGAACAAGCCTTTGCCTTCTCAGTCACAAACCCTGATATTCCAACAGATACCACTGCAAAATTCTCACTACCGGTGGACTCAGAGCACAAATCCAAAGTGTTTGAAGTTTATTCCTTAGCGACCCCGCATATGAGCACTTTCCACCTCTCTTGGCTCTCCTTCTTCACTTGCTTCATCTCCACTTTCGCCGCGGCTCCACTAGTCCCCATTATCAGAGACAACCTCAACCTCAGAAAATCAGACATAGGCAACGCGGGGATTGCTTCAGTGTCTGGAAGCATCTTCTCCAGGCTTGTAATGGGTGCAGCCTGCGACCTATTGGGACCACGTTATGCTTGTGCCTTTCTTTTGATGTTAACAGCGCCAACAGTCTTTTGCATGTCTTTTGTGTCGTCTCCAAGAGGGTATGTTGCCGTTCGTTTCATGATTGGATTTTCTCTGGCAACATTCGTATCGTGTCAGTATTGGATGAGTACGATGTTTAACGGGAAAATCATAGGACTTGTCAATGGTACGGCCGCAGGATGGGGCAATATGGGTGGTGGTGCAACACAGTTGATTATGCCTTTGATTTATGAGCTTATCCGACGAGCTGGAGCTACGCCCTTCACAGCTTGGAGGATCGCCTTCTTCATTCCTGGTTGGTTTCATGTGATTATGGGGATTGTGGTGTTGAGCCTTGGCCAAGATTTGCCTGATGGGAACCTGAGAACTTTGCAGAAGAAAGGCGATGTTACCAAGGATAAGTTCTCCAAGGTCAGCCTCTTCTTCCATAGCCTGGTCGCTAACGTTTCGATTATTACTAAGACGATTACCATTCTCTCTTCTGCAACAGGTTCTGTTGTATGCAGTCAAAAATTATAGAACATGGATCTTTTTTCTTCTCTATGGCATGTCTCTCGGAGTAGAACTAACCACGGATAATGTCATCGCCGAATACTTTTTCGACAGGTTTCCCCAAAATCATCAGACTCTCTCAACTGCACTATCGATCATTTCTCTCATTCATTACCAACATTGTCTTTTAGGTTTAACCTCAAGCTCCGGACAGCAGGCACCATAGCTGCGACCTTTGGCATGGCCAACATCATCTCCCGCCCAGCCGGTGGTCTCTTGTCTGACGTTGCAGCCCGCCGTTTTGGGATGCGGGGCCGTCTCTGGAACCTATATATCCTCCAAACACTAGGAGGCATATTCTGCATATGCCTTGGCAGAGCCAACTCTCTCCCTCTGTCCATCCTCTTCATGGTTCTCTTCTCTCTTGGAGCTCAAGCCGCCTGCGGTGCGACCTTCGGTATCATCCCCTTCATCTCTCGCCGGTCTCTTGGCATCATTTCTGGTCTCACTGGCGCGGGTGGCAACTTCGGGTCTGGACTGACTCAGCTTCTGTTCTTCACCAGCTCAAATTACTCCACAGCAACTGGTCTGACTCTAATGGGGATCATGATCGTTGCTTGCACTTTACCTGTGGCACTGGTTCACTTTCCACAGTGGGGTAGCATGTTTTTGTCGGCTACAAAGAACGCAGAGATGTGTAGTGAAGAGTACTATTATGGGTTGGAGTGGAATGAGAAAGAGAAACAAAGAGGTCTGCACCATGGAAGCCTTAAGTTTGCAGAGAATAGTCGGTCGGAGAGGGGACGGCGGGTCGTTTCTGTGGTTACACCGCCTACTGCTACACCTACTAACTTGTAGAATCGATTGAGACTTACTATATGGATTGTCAAAGGAATAAATGAAAATGAAGTTATTGATTATTATTGTATTTAACTTATCATAAGAGAACACTAAGCTTTATTGTACAGATTTTTTGCGACATTTTAAAAATATTACGAAAAGTTTGAATTTTTTGCGACATTTTAAAAACGTCACAAATTTGTGATACTTTTCGAGGCACGGAATACAAACTGCGACGATTTCTTCAAGAAAATGTCGCGTAAAGTTGCTTTTATTAATAAAAAGTTAAAACATATGCGAAAGTTGCTTTTATTAATAAAACGTTAAACCACTAGCCCAGCATCTAAGACAACGTTCTAAGAAATCACTTTGCGACCTAGAAAAGATGTCGTCTAAGAAAGCACTAGCCCAGCATCTCCTCACCAATTGTTGCATTTCCTCACCTCCGCCACAGAGTCGATCCAAAAGAGCTTCGTCTCTACATTGTCTCCTCCCTCCCCTCCCTCACATTCACAATAGAGAGAGAAAGAGGTCAATTGTCTGTACTACTTCAATCGTCCCGTCTTCTTCTTCTTCTTTGGTAATGACTCTGTGCTTTTTAGCTTGTGCATTTTGTTTTTGTTTGTTTGTGTGAAGAGGTGAGGACGTTTTTGTTTTTCTGATGGATTTGGTTTTCGTTTCAGACTTAATTTGTAATAGTGATGGGGCAACGTTATCAACTACTTTGTTAGCTTCGACTGAGGCCTTTATCGGACACCCTGGCGTAGAAGATTGGGAAATCGGTTCGCCGCCCTGGCGCTCCTTTCAAGGCTAGGACTTACCCCGACGTCAATGTCGTACGCCCTAAGGAGTATTGGGACTATGAGTCGCTCACCGTCTAGTGGGGGTAAATTTTTTTCATTGCTTCCTTGGTTTTATTATTTGCCTTTTCTTATTTTGTTTCGGATAAATTTAAGAATCATAAGATGAAGGAATTAATGTTTTCAATCATCGTCGGCCAGTTGTTAGCTGTTGGTAAATTAGAGGTAATATGGAAGATAGATTGGATAATACTATGATTATTACGTCACTTTATATTTCTCTAGTTGCTTGTAGCTCCTCATATGATTATGGCACCCTTGTCTAGACCCTGTCTAGTGAGTGACAATTGTGGTCTAGTTGGAAATCAGATGCTCATTGGTGCGAATTTTGGTCACTGGCTTTTGGGTTTTCCCCTGATATTCAAGCTAACTTAGATCAGCTGTGCATTTTCAGAGTTTGGTTGTGTGTGAATTTTGGTTTAGCCTGATATGCGTGTGGGATGTGCTTTAGGTGACATTTTGTTAGTTGGATGTGAAGGTAGAATTCATAATGTGAAGTTCATGATTCTGTTCTTCTTTTGAATCACTAAACGAAATGATTAGCCTGATTGCATGGAGTTTTCATTGTTTCCCTGCTGTAGCTCCTTGATTAGTTGCCTCTTTGCTTTCATTTTTTATTTTCTGTGGTTCATAATTCAATGCAGTGGTTTGGACTTTGGATGTATTATGAGTTGTTTGACTATGTTTCCAGAGAGCAGGATGATTATAAGGTAGTGAGGAAGGTTGGGAGAGGAAGATGTTGATAGCAATGTAAAGGTTGGCATATTGAGTTGTAATCAGTCTTGTTATATGTCTTGCATTTGGCAGAATTTGATCATGCACTGTTTATATCAGCATGAATGAATGGTATAATCTATCTTTTTTCTTTCTATGCTCTGCCTTTTTGCATGGAAGAGAACATCTAGTTTTGCGTTTTTAACAAACTTTAGTTTTAGCTTTTTCCCAGGAAGCATGCTATTATATATGAGAGTTTAAAAAGTGGAAAATACGGATATCATTTGTAACTAACCCATAGGAAGATGTTCCTAGTAATGGAAGTAAGAGGATTCTGACACTTGCTAGAGACTAATTGGTTGAAGACTCAAGTAGATTATACTTCTAAGCATTCTTATCCTAGTGAATAATATTGTGAGTTTTGTCTCCTAAGCAATCTATGATGAATACTACTTGATAGAAATGACTTCTGTGATGTTTCTGTAACAATTCAGTGTTGCAAAGATGGAAACTCTAAGCCATGATGAGCAAGGAACACAACCACACAATGTAAGTTCTTCTGAATATTACAATATTACCAGAATTATATAATTATATTCTGAATAGCAAAATGCATGGAAACTTACAGGGTTGGCAGATGAAGTCAGCCTCTATAAAATTGGCAGAATGCCAAGAAACCATCCTTAACCTTGGAAGCTCAGGGCATTAGCGTCACCAAAGGAAGTAGCACTACTAGACAGGGTTTTCACGACCACTAGTGCCACAAGCACTGCCATCAATACCAAGAACTTTATCAAGCGATTCTCCTTACGCGATCAAATGCTGGCTGAAGACACCGCTAAAGCGATTATTCTGAGATCTCCCACAGCAGATACACATACACAAAATCCATCTCATGCTATTAATGTGTTGGCATGTACACCTGATAGTAGTTCAGCTGGGGCTCTGGCTATTGTTCCCACCAAAAAGTAGGGAGGAATTGGTATGCTGAGGAGGCTAGTATTGAGAAGGAAAAAACAAAGTGTTAAGAAGTCCCAATTGCCAAAGGCTAGTATTGATATAGCTTGGGCGTGATGCTTCTCTCTCTGTTCAAAAAGAGAGATATGTATAGGTTTTCTAGGTACTCCTTATCAAAGTAATTATAATTTCATTTGTCAATAGCAGTACCATCCATATCTGATAATTGGTTTTAGTGTTAACTGCTAGACACTGGTTAGATCGAGTTTGTGATATTTAGTCTCATTCTATGGATAAATGAACTTATCTCTTTTCTGTCTTGTTTCTCTGATTTTTTTGGTTTTTGATCTTCCTTTTGGTTGTTGTAGCTATTGTCAGATTGAAGGAGGAGGCGATGCAGTGCGAGGAATCAAATGATAGAGCTATGGAAATGAAGCCACCGAGTCTGGAAAGGAATTGTGATGAAGATGGGAAAGTGATTAATTAATTAAGTAATTAGTTACTTCATTTAAATGTAATTGCATTTTAGAAAGAAACTAGACATGGCAATACTTGTATTTGATTAGTGAAATAATGACTTTAAATGTAATATGTGCAGTTCCTTTATCAATTATTATATTTTCTCTTGCGCCTGAAAAATCTAGCAAACTTAATCTTATCATTTGATTTGAATTTGAATTTGAGTATATAACAAATAGCTTAATCGGATAAAACATTTTAATTAGTTCATTAATCTTCTTAGTAAATAATTACAAAATCTTCATTAGAAATGATATACTAAAAAAATTGAAGAATTAAATATATAAATAATATTGAATGGATATTAAACAAATAAGATTTTTCAAAAAATTTTATTTAAAAAATAATTATTAAATTAAAATTATTTTAAAAAAGAAAAACGTCACAGAATGCTTTCTGCGACGTTTTCCAAAACGTCATGGAAAGCATTCCGCGATGTTTTCAAAAAAACGTTTTCCAAAATGTCGCAGAATATGACTTTTCGCAATGTTTTTAAAAACGTCGCAAAAAGTCTAATCTTTTAGTAACGTTTTTAAAAACATCGTGAAATGTCAGTGTTTTCTGTGAAGTTTTTCCAAAAACGTCGCAGAAACCTTTTACCTACACCACATTCCACGACGTTTTTTGTGACGTTTTTAAAAACATCGCAGAAGGTATTCTGTGAGATTTTTCCACCTTCTGTGATGTTTTTAAAACGTCGCAGAAGGGGTTCTTTTCTTGTAGTGGAAACCTTATTAATTCCTAATTTCGAACCTTAATTATCACTTTTCTTTTCATTATAATTATTTATGTCCAATTTTGTTATCAATATATCTTTTTGATCTTAATTTATAATTTTCTTTTCATTTTAGTTGTGCACTTCATCATGTGTTAATGGTCTTTTAGAGATTTCAAAAAAAAAAGAGGATCTAAGTTAAAAGAAGTTATCCATCCTCATGTATTGCCGATTCAGGGCCCATCTTTTGTTCTTTTTGTAATCAAGTAACAGAAGGGAAGTTAATTCTTAGATCGAGGACATTATTGCAATTTGTTATACTTAAATTTATATTACTTATAATTGTTAGCCAGATTGTTACAGCTAACTCTAAGAAAGGGTAACTCATAACTTATAATTTAAAACCTTAATAAAAAGTTGTTAATTCTTATTAGAATGATTTGTCCTTTCATTTGAATCACTTAAAAGGCTGAGTTCATATATGACAGAAATACCCTTTTAAGGGGGTCACTGTATCAAACCTATTAACAACTGCTAGAGAGACAACTGTTTTTAAAAATAAAAATGGGAATTTCATTAATAAAAAATTAGAAACAAAACATACATCGGGGGTTAACTTAGAGGGGGCTTGGTTTGAGGTTTTGGGAACGAAGGAATGGAATAATTGTAAAAAATAGTGTTTGCTTTGGAGTTTTCAATTTCAGGGGAATGGATTTATCCCATTAAATTTGGAAATCTACTAAACCCTCGGTTGATAGGAAGCGTAATTCAGTTAATAGAAAAGATCATTTTCCGCTTCCATTTATTAATCAAATGCTTGAAAGACTTGCAGGTAAATCTCACTATTGTTGTTTAGATGGCTATTCAGGATAACACCAGATTTTGGTAGCACCCAAGGATCAAGAGAAGACAATCTTTACATGTCCATTCGACACCTTTGCTTACTGAAGAATGCCATTTGGATTGTGTAATGCACTCGCGACATTTCAACAATATATGGTAAGTATTTTCTCTAATCCTGTGGAAAATTGCATGGAAATTTTTATAGATGATTTCACGATCTATAGAGAGTCTTTTGAAACATGCATTGTCAATCTTGAAAAAGTGCTAAATCGTTGCATTGAAACCAATTTGGTTTTAAATTATGAAAAATGTCATTTCATGGTTGATCAAGGCATTATTTTGGGTCATACTGTTTCTTTAAAAGGAATTGAAGTTGACAGGGCTAAGATAGATATTATTCGATCTTTATCTTACCTGGCAATTGTGCGGGAAGTTTGTTATTTTCTTCGTCATGCAGGATTCTATCGGCGATTTATCAAGGATTTCTCTAAAATTACGCAATCCATGTGCAAATTGCTCCAAAAAGACGTGAAGTTTGATTTCAACGAGCCATGCAAAAATGCATTTGATGAACTTAAGGAGCGACTTACTACAACGTCGATTATTCAGCCACCAAAATGGGACATGCCCTTCGAGCTGATGTGCGATGCTTTGGATTATGTAGTTGGCATCGTGCTGGGCCAAAAAGTAGACAATGTATCTCATGTTATTTATTATGCCTCCATGACACTTAATAATGTTCAGAAAAATTATTCTACGATGACGAAGGAGTTTTTAGCAGTCGTCTTGGATTGGAGAAGTTTTGGTCATACCTATTGGGGACGAAGGTGATCATCTATTCAAACCATGTAGCTCTGAAGTATTTGGTGAATAAGAAAGAAGCCAAACTAAGATTGATTCGATAGATTTTACTACTTGAAGAATTTGATTTGGAAATCCGCAACAAGAAAGGAGCTGAAAATTTGGTAGCCTATCATTTAAGTAGAATCACTCCGGGTACCACATCTGATGTTCTTCACGACAAATTTCAAGATGAAAATCTCTTCGCAATTCAATAGGTAATTCTATGGTATGTAGACATAGTAAACTATTTAGTGACTAAATCTTTACCTAGTGACTTATCTAGAGTTGAAAGAGATAGAATTAGGCGAGAGGCTAAATATTAAATTTGGGATGAAACTCATTTATGGAAATTTTGTTATGATCAGATTATTAGGAGATGTGTCACAGATGATGAAATTCCTTCTATTTTACAATTTTGTCATTCATCTGTTAAATGGGGACATTTTGGTCCCAAAAGGACTGCTCGAAAAATTCTTGAGTGTGGATTGTTTTGGCCTAATTTGTTTTATGGCCTAATTTGTTTTATGACTCTTACATGTTTTGCAAGTCTTGCGATCATTGTTAAAGTACAGGTAACTTGGGATCGAGAAATCAAATTCCACTCACGAACATCCTGGTATGTGAGATTTTTTATGTTTGGGGAATAAACTTTATGGGTCCTTTTCCTTCTTCCTTTGGTAAGAATTACATTTTGTTAGTTGTGGATTATATTTCGAAATGGGGGAAGCTAAGGCTACTTTATCTAACGATGCTAAAACTGTCATAGATTTTGTTAAATCTAACATTTTTGTCAGGTTCGGAATGCCTCGCACTATCATTAGCGATCAAAGAACCCATTTCAGCAACAAGATTTTTGAGGCTTTAATGAAGAGATGTGGTATCACATACCAAGTCTCTACAGCCTATCATCCGCAAACAAGTGGATAAGATGAAGTGTCCAATAGGGAGATCAAATCCATATTGAAAAAGTGGTGAACTCAAATCGAAAGGATTGGAGCTTACGATTGGACGATACCTTGTGGGCATACCGGACTGCGTACAAAACTCCAATAGGCATGTCGCTTTACAGGTTAGTTTTCGGTAAGCCTTGTCATTTACCTATGGAAATAGAGCATAGAGCTTATTGGGCTACGAAACAGCTGAACATGGATCAGATGGAAGTTAGGAACAATAGGAAACTGCAATTACAAGAGTTAGAGGAGATTCGTAATGAAGTGAATGAAAATGCGAAAAATTTATAAGGATAAAACTAAAGCTTTTCATGATAAAATGATTTCTAGGAAACAATATTCAATTGAACAAAAATTTCTTCTTATCATTCGAAGCTTAAGTTATTTCCTAGAAAATTACGATCTCGTTGGCTTGGATCGTTTATTGTTATTAACGATTTTTCTCATGATGCAGTAGAAATTCAAAGTTTAGATACCTCTAAAGTATTTAAAGTTAACGAACACCGCCTGAAGCCATATTATGAGAACCTTTCAGTTGAGCAAGTGGAAGAAATAGAGTTGATATCCCCAACCTATTTCTAATCAGGTAATTAAAGAAACATGTCCAGCTAAAGATGTTAAGAAGCACATTCGGTGAAACCCATAAAATTTTCAGGTTTGTTTATGATTTTTATTTTTTAGCAATTTTCATTTTCATTTTTATCAGGTTGTTTCATTTTAGTTAGATTTTTAATTTTCAGAAATTTATCATTCTCAATTCTGCAATTTTAATTCTTTGAAAAAAAAGAAAAAGAAAATTTCATTCTTTCCTACCGCCCCTTATCTTTTCCCTCTTCTTCTTTTAATTGTTTTCTCTCACTACTGTTCTTCACTGCAAAATCCATAAATCATGCACACTACAACACACATTATACACAACACCCATCTTTCAATTTGTCTTTAACCGAAAACCCACCCAACCCGAACTTGTGATTTGGCTGGTGTCTTGTTGTTCATTGTGTCAATTTCAGATCTGCGTTTTCAAGGAGTACAACCATGCCATGAGGAAGAATGACTCTTGACATCTAGCAATTCCAATCACATCTATTGTTGATCTCTCCTCTCCAACGCAACCCATCACTCAACAATGAAAGGAAGTAAGAAGTAGCAGTTGTGGCAGCAGAAGGAGTGGCAAGAAAGAAAGCAATAAAAGAGTTGCCTGGTGATAATAGAGAGAAGACTTTCGAAAAAATATAAGAAGAGATGAGTTGCAGCAGAATTAAGAGCAGAGGAGTGTGAATAGAGAAAAGAACAACAGAAAAAGAGAAAGAAAAGTAACATTCCACTAAGTGTTTGACAAATTGTCTCAACACACGCCTAACACTTTTAAATCTGCCCACTAACCAGCTTCATGTCTCCTAGAGATTCAAGTCGTCTCAATACCCTACGAATCACCTAACAATTGTAGCAACATTGTTCTTTAGCCAACCCCATTCATGTTGACGACAGTCCAGAATCACCCCTATCGTTATCTCTACCTACACAGTCAACGAAAATTCCAGAAGAATCCACCTCCTACAACACAATTGCGGACCAGCAAAAACTAGAAGTAGGGGAAACACAAGAGCATTCACACGCAGAACTAGAAACAACAGACAACAAATAGAATGTGCAAGCAGACAGTGGCAGGATTCCTACTGCAACACGCAGCCGCAACAGAAAAGGTAAAAATGTTGTTTTTCAGAATAGGTTGCAATGGACAGTTAATACATTTAACTCGTTTCGTAAGAAAATTGATCAGAATCGATTTGAAATTGTTTGTGATAAGCATATAAATCCTTGTAGGTTTATACATGATAAAAATTTGGAAACTTTGAATATTCGGTCTGACATATTATATTGACAAAATGGGTTGGACTCATCATATTAATGTTCAATACCCTGCATATGTGGAATCGACTAGGAAATTTTATGCCACTTTTCAATTCAAATTAGATAATCCAAATTTCACCTTGTTTGCACTTAGCCTGATTGAGTGTAGACTTATGAATCAGTGGTATTCATTTTTAGTTGCTTCATTTTGTGCAACAATGAAATTTGTGACAAAATCTGTGCCTAAAAGTGATGCATTTTTAAATGGTTGTTGTGACTATATGCCTGAATTTGATCCATATGCATTGTAGTCAGAATGGTCTGTTGATTCTGAGAAATATAACCCTTGCATTTCCAAAAGTTCTTTTCTTCACAAACCAGATTTAAAGTACATGCGACGTTTTTTGGTTTATAATTTTTCTAGTCGTCGACAAACTGTTGGTGTCATATCAAAAGCTAAATTTTTCTTTCTATGGTACATGGAAAATGATGTCTAAATTAATTTCGGTTTTTGGATGCTCACTCAAATGCATTCCATTTTGAAAAAGCAAAATCCAACTTTAATCCTAGGTTCGTATATCAATCAACTTGTTGTTAATGTGGGAGTTTTAGATGTTGAGAACACTAGCCTCATAGTTGCTTGTGGGATGGAACCATTGGATTGTAAGTGTATGTACAGGATGGGACTTGTAGTTACTGATGAAGCTGATGTATACACATTTGCCCTACCTAGACCGGCTGTACAACTTGCCCCTCTTCCACATCGGTGAAGAAGAAGAACTGCCAATACAAACATCTCTACAAACACAACTGCACAACAATCAGATCCCACCACAACACATCCTTTGACAAGTAATCCAACTATTTTAGCACTCTTACAACATATGGAGTGCAAATTGGATAGATTGGAAACCAACCAGCTCGCTTTCTTCAAATAGCGGAGATTCCAACCTCCATATCTGTCAACACCATGATTTTGGCTTTCATAAATAGAGAAGCGTTCTTTCCTCTTTTCTTTTATATTTTTTCTTCTTTGATCTTATGTCCTAACATTGAGGACAATGTTGGTTTAGGTGTGGGGGAAGGAATTGGATTATATGTGTGTACCTTGTTTTCAAATTTTGTGTATGATTTTTTTCGATTCTTGCATGTTTGTTATGCATGTTAAGCCCTCAAGCTTTATCATATTAGTTTGAATGAGATTTAATGTATGCATGAAATTAAATTTGGCTATGTGAGTCTAAAGTGAATCATACGGATTGATTACAATAATCGATCTTGTAAACTTAGTCAAAATTATGACATTTGAGTGATGAGGCAATTGTG
Source organism: Erythroxylum suave (assembly GCA_027563595.1). Classification (NCBI taxonomy): domain Eukaryota; kingdom Viridiplantae; phylum Streptophyta; class Magnoliopsida; order Malpighiales; family Erythroxylaceae; genus Erythroxylum; species Erythroxylum suave. The sequence continues at coordinate 44,705,675 of JAOSBN010000005.1, read as the reverse complement.
GAATCAAGGTGAATCATTGAATTGAAACTTGTAAGCGGAATTAAGCCTTAATGACATCATCTTTATGTCATTTTATTTCTTGTATTGTATGATGCTCCTCTAATCATGGTTGCCTTCAAAACTTCCACTGAACCGGATTGAAGTTGTTTGATTGCATGGATTATGGAAATAATTAAGGCCTTTTTTGTTTTTACACCCTTTAGCTTAAAAATGACCTACCTAGTCATTTTCCCATTGCAAATACTTTTGAGCCTTTAAACTTGTTTTCCATTCAATCATCCTACATTGAAATCCCAACCCCTTTAGCCTTACCCTATCACAAGTTGAATAAAGTATTAAGTAATTTGGGACTTTTGTTCTATATTGTAATTTGAGATATTTTTATAGATACTTCTACTCATGTGTTTATTAAATTATGCTGCGAGTAATTTCTCTTGTTTTTATTTCTCTTCCTTATTCTTAGCCCAAAAAAAAAAGAAGACAAAATAAAAAAAGAAGAAGGAAAAAGAAGAGAAGAAAAAGAATAAAGCATAGTAGCATTAGTTAGTAATGAGTAGTTGTAGTCCTTTGTATTCATATGTTTGTCTCAGAATTTGAATGTGAGTGTCTCTTTTACTTGGTACTTTGTGAATGCTTGTGATTAACCCTTTGCCATATTTTTACCTTACCTTTGAACCTAGCCCCATTACAACGTGTAATAAAGTCCTTATGATCTATGAGCTCATGTAATTCAAATGAATGACAACTGGTAAATTTGCAAGCCTATGGTAGTGCAACATGTTAGAGGGAGATTTGAGAGAAACACTTTGACCTTAAACACTTGAGCGTAAGAGAGAAATCTGTGAGAAGAATTCACTTTAGTTTCGTACTTGCTTTTTGAACAAAGATGTCTTATTTTGACTATGTTTATTTGTATTGGTGAAAAGTGATTATGATGTATGTGCAACCTAAGTCTTATTGGCCTAAGCTAATAGATTGTGTGCATTTAATCTTCTGAAGGATGAATTGATAGAATGTAGTGGTTTGACATGTTTGCTCGAGGGCGAGCAAAGGTTTGGTATGGGGGAATTTGTTAAGTTGTCATTTTGCACTTATTTGATATATAAATCTCTCTCACATGTTGGAATTATTATTCAAAATTGATGGATTTGTTTTTTAATTGTTTTCAGATGATTTCCAATACTTGGGAGATGAAATTAAGTTAAAAAGATACAAAAGGAACAAAGAAACCCGAAAATTCTAGTTTGGCAGCAATCTAGTGACTAGACGTGGCCACGTGCAAGAATAGGAACAGATTCTACACATTTTGTTTCAAAGTTCAAATTCGAATTTTCACAATCTTCAAAGATTAGATTGCTATCTTATCAATGGGATCTTTAATATGGATATGAGGGAAGTTTATCTGCAAAACATCATGAAAAAAAAGATGGAGATCGAAGGAGATAAAAGGGGATTAGCGTCATTGTTCACAGCAGCCACTTTAGGAGTAGTGTTCTACATTTTTTCTGCAACTTTTCTTCTTGCTTTTGACAGCTATAGTTTTTAATTTTTCTGCAATATTTTTCTACATGATTTAGGTATTTCTATATAGACCTAGGATGGAGACAATATGTTTTGTTATTTCTTTTATTTTTGATTCCATTATAAGTAGCTAAATCTTTTTCTTAGTTTACATAATCCTAGTTATTGAACTTCTGTATGTTGTGAGACTTTTGTTCTTTATTTTGATTGATTTATTAGTCAAGTATTAATTATTTTCCTAAGTCACCTTTTGATTGTTTGATTTTATAGCTAGGTGTGCAACTACTTTGTGATTTTATTCAATCAATTGCTAGATTAAATAGATTGATGTTTAATTCTTTTAATCAAAAGTAACAACTAGGATTTGCGTCTACTACGTTAGGGACATGATTCTAGGAAAAATAATTGTCTAGGCTAAATATACATCGTATGTATGTTGTCTAGTTCGTCGATTTTCTTGATTCGTAAAGTTATTAATTAATTTAATCTAAGATCGTATCCACGTTATTGATTAATAAGGGTTAATTCAAATACATATTTTGGTTAACTATACATAAGAGAAAATAGGTAAAGAAATTTACCACGACGAATGCTTAAACTAATAAATTGGTTATTTTTAGTGTCGATGATCAACGCAAGTTCAATAACAAAGGAGACCAGAAGCCAAGATTCTTATTGATTATTAGATTATCATTGTTTTGCTATTAGTTATTTTTCAATTTCGTATTCCATTTAAATGTTGTTTAACTCACAACTTTTTTATTTTGTTTTAGTTTCGAACTCGTAAACTCTTTACCATTAAATTTCCTCGTAGGGACGATACCCACTTTCCACTACTACATTAATTTGTATTGATAGAAGTTGGTTTCTTTTTAATTTGGTTGTAGGCGACAACAGTACCTATTAGTTCTATCTTATGACTAGAATTCACAAAAACACAAATACAACTTTTTTTAGTATTCATGGAAAGCCAAGAAATAGAGCTGAAAGGATTAAGGGATTCCATTAGCACTTTAATTGAAGCTTGATTTGCACCATTGAAAAATAAAAGGTCATCTGTAAAAGCTAAATGAAAAGTTTAAGCTTCTTACATTTCTAGTGAAATTAAAAGCTCCTGGACTGATTGATCTTTAAGATTGTAATTATAACAAACGGCTCTAAACAAATGGTAAATAGGTAAAGGAGGCGAACAGTCTCCTTGTTTAACACTATTAGTTCCTTTGAAGATTAGTGTAGGGTCCCCATTAACCAAGATGGTTGAGCATGTGCATTCCTTAATCTAGGAGATAAAGATCTTAGGAAATCCAAAAGCACTAACAGCTTCCACTATGAAGGACTACCTAACTGTATCAAAAGATTTTGCAAAGTCCACTTTCATTGTATAACTTTTTAATGATTTTTAGATTTATAACACTTTAAGTGCTCCTAGGTTAATAACATATTATCCTCTATATTTCCCTCACTTATAAGTGATCTTTGGCTTTTATCTGTGAAGGTATCTAGTACAGTTTTAAGCCTAATGACTAACATTTTAGAGATGATCTTGCAAGCGACATTACAATATAAGATGGGTTTAAAATCACCTAAGGAATTCAGGTCCTCCTTTTTAGGGATGAGGGTCACATAAGTTCTATTTAGCTCATTAAGCATGATTCTTATTAAAAAAAAAGTAAAACCACTTTAGTGAGAATGTATCCTATTAAATGCCAGGGTTTTATTTGAAAGAAAAGGGTGTTAAAGCCATCTAGACAAGGTGCCTTCTTAGGTGCAAGTGAGAATAGAGCATTCTTTACATCTAGTTTTCAAAAATGATAAATGAGAGAATCTTGCTGAGAAGAGCTAATGACTTAAGGGATAAATTCCTTTATGACTAATTTGAAAAGTAACTTAGATATGACCCTAATAAATTCTTGAAATGACTGAACATTAAACTAGTTATCTCATAATGCTTATTGTACATAATACCATCATCAATAAATAATGATATCCTATTCTTGCTTTTACATCATAGGATAGCATTATAACATAATCCAGAGTTTGTCTCCCCCTCCTTTAGCCATTTAATTTTGGCTCTTTTCCTTACTAGGGATTGCTGAATGTTCATAGCTTCAGCGTAAGATTTAAGAGTTGTTATTTCCTTTGTTCTGTTCATAACATCGTTAGGAGTTTAATCAAGTAAATTCTAAATACATAAACTCATTTCTAGCTTTGTAAATTGCTTTTTCAGTGTTTTTATTAGAAATAACTTCTTGATCTTGGACCTTACATATTGGATCTTTTCCATCAGTTTGAGAACTTCATTTCCCTCCACCATAGTTTGCCACCCTCTTGAAACAACCTCCTTAAATCCCTTATAATTTAGGAGGAAGTTATTGAATATAAATGGGATTTAATAAGATTGCATATAGTCTCCAAAGTCACTTTTGTGGGAGCATAATTTGAGTAATTTTTTTTTTAAGAATACAAAACTTGATTTAACTCTAAACAACTAAATAAGCTAAATAAGGGCTTGATCTAATTTCTTTCAGATTAACCAACTACTTGTCTACTTATTAGACTAATTGAAGAAAGCTTCACTAGTATTTAGATCCATAAGTTGATTAGTTGACAGGCAATTCATTAGATCTTCATTTATATGTTTCTTACTTAGACTCTTCCCTTCTGCTTCATGAGAGAATGAAATGTAGATTAGATCCCTTATAATTAGCCAAGACAGATTTATATAATTCCCTATCATTTTAATCATGCCAAAACTAATTCCTTTGAAATTATACGTTCGAGGCATCCACAAATGTAATTACAAATGTATCCTCTAACAAATGCACTTTTAGATGGATATATTGATCTGAGGTTGATATTATGTTCACTTTCATCTTATCAAGGTTGTACGTTATTAGGATTCTACCGCTAAAATGAAATTGATGACTGGTGATCATTTCCTAATTCCTTCTAAAAATTCCTCTGCAAGAAGACAAGATAAAAATCTTAACTTTTGAGTATTAATTGCCCTAATAAAAAGAAGATAATAAGGAATTACTTTAATTTGAATTTCGGGTAACTATTATAAAGAATATGTGTAGGCTTAAGACCCTTTTTTCTTTTTCTTTTCCTAGCTTATTTTCTCTTTACACCATTCTTTGTGGTTTAAGCTTTATCCTTTGACTTCCTACTAATTAGCTCATCTTCAGGAATCTCAACTTGATCACTTACTTGAAGTTCACCATTGGACTTAGCCCAAGTACTCACATTGGGTCTGTTAGAAGAGGAACAACTACTTTATTCCTCAATTATTCTCATAGATGCTTTGGAGTTTGCTACTAATGGGGTTGCCTTATTCTCTTTCGATTCTGGTTCAATAAACTTATCAGCTTTTGGAGAGCTAACTTAATCATTTAGGATCTCCTCTAAAAAAACTAGATTTATACCTTCTCTTAGTATATTTCTAAACCATTCTTTTATTTTGCATTATGAAGTTTTATTGATACCTTAGTTAGTGGTATCTTTTATTAATTCTCTTTATTCATCAGGCCTCATTATTGGCAACTCTTTAGGAAAATATTCATCAAAGGTTACCTCCACACAAATCCTTAAATAATGTACCTGTCTCAGTGTAGCATTCTTCTCATCCAATGTCCTATCATGCTAGATAGATGGCTTAACCTTATTATGGTCCAATAGTCTAGGGGAAGGTTATGGAATTTAATCTATAATGAAATGTGCCTTTGCTTGATCTCTTTAAAACTAAGACTTGGCCTCCATTCACAAATAGTAGAGATTTCCTTATGATGTGGTAACATCCTCCTTTCAATACTTTTTGCGTATTCTAGGCATTAGAAATTCTTAACATAAAGGTTCTCATTGTTAAACAAAACATTATCCAAACTTGATTTAGACCAGTTGCTTATAGGCTAAAAGTGCACCAGTAGAAAAATGACTTTTTCTTCTGTAAAGTGTCCAAAAATTGTGCTCGCTCATTTATTTATACCCTGTTGCAATAACTCCTTGGGTAGAGCAACCAGACATGGTCTTGATGAGGTTGAATCAACTAAAGACGAGAAAAAATTTAGCTTGTCAAAATTTGACATAGTATCACCCATTACCTAGCTCTATGTATGCTTTGATAGATGAGCAGCCATGGTAAAAATTAAATTTGTCACATTCAGCTCCTGGGCATACTGGTCAGGTTTAGTGGTAGTGGAGAGGGGAGGGTGGTGAGCTTTGAAAAAATAGAATCTAGATTAAAGCCCTCCTTTAGGTAAGTCGTAAGGTTAGATTGGTTTCATTGATGAAGTAAAGGTAGGGAAGGGAGTGAGGGGTCTACTTCCTTTCCCTACTGGGGGAAGGAATCAAGAAGGGGAAGGCAGTGGATGGTGGTCAAGGGAGATCAAGGTCAAAGGAAGGTATTTAAATTACATTATTTTGACAATTCCCTCAAAGGTCCAACTTAAAATGCACAACTTCGTTCTTAAGCTAAAGCTTTAGGTAACTTTATCCAACATTTAAAAATAAGGTAAAAGAGAGAATCCTTATAATTAAGATAGGAAAAATTAGAAGACATCTAAAGGAACAACTCTTGGTTAAATATGATGAGGAAAGTCATTTTTTCTACATTTTTTACACATGTATCTAAGATGACTAGCAACATGTGGACGGACCGAGCAATATTATAAATTTGGTATTGTATTAGTTAAAAAAAGTATAAAATTATTATATATTTTATCAAATTATCATATTGAATTGTAATAGAAAATTTTGAAATGTACTAATCGTTTTGGTGAAATACTAAAAATTATTAGGTCAAATTTATAAATTAAGATACCAAAATCAATATAAATTATATTTGCAACTTTGTTTAAAATTAATCTCATTATTAAATGTTTAACGGTTGTTATCATACTTTACATTATTTCTATATATATTTTAAATTTGATATTTATTTAATTTAAGGTATTATAAATAAATAAAGTAAAATAAGAGTACAATTATTGAAGTTATCACCCTTAATGTAATTTTTAATTTAAAAAAAAAGCTGAACTACGATGGGGCTAGGAGTATGGAGCTGGTGGCCTGATACATGATTCGCAAGGAAGATGGGTTATAGGTTTTACTCAGTGCTTGACTTCTTGTTCTATATTGCAAGATGAATTGCATATAATATATTCTGGAATGCGACTGGCCTTACAGTGGGGTATTATGAAACTTCAGGTTGAGACAGATTCTATTGTGGCTATCAGGCTTTTGACTAGACAGGTGCCTACAGGTATTGAATGTATCGTTCTTCAAGCATGTTGGGAGTTTATAGATGACTTTAGCGATGTGAGTTTTACTCATATTTTCCGTGAATCGAATAGGTGTGCGAACCTTCTAGCGAAGGGTGGTTTGCAGCTTTCTTCTGCTTTTGAGGATTTGTTGTCTCCTCCTACTTATTATCTTTGTTAGAGTTTGATCGTTGTTTACATGATGTATCTTGAAATTTGAATTAATGCAGTCCTTATTATAAAAATAATGTTTGATTATATTTTATTTTTAATTTATTCTTATATTTATTGTAAACATAGAATATGATGTAGTACTTGTATAATGAAATGAATAATTTTACAAAGAGTATGAAAGCTATTTATATAACAAAAACATAAATACAAAGGATAAGATAAATACATTTAGTAATAAGATAATAAGATATCAGAACTATTGTCATTATATTGTAATGATGACTATCCATAACATGTTAAGTACAAACAATAAGATAAGATAATAAAATTTTAGAGATGTGGTTATCAAATTGATGTTATGATGGTGACTATCCTTAAAAATATCCCTCAAGTTGAGAGTTCAACTTCTTAAAGATAAAGGTTGTCCTGATGCTTTTCAAATAATGGTTAACCAAGAGGCTTAGTTAATATATTGGCTATTGATTTGCATTTAATAATAATTGTAATTGTAAATTTCCTTATTTGATATTTTCCATAACAAAATGATAATCTAATTTAATACACTTAGTTCAAGTATGAAAATTTGCATAAGGATAGAGCTCAATATTATTAAACTATAAGGTGACTAGTCCAACAGAAAGAAAATATATCTCACCAAGCAAGGAATGATCAAATAACAACTCAAATGTAGCATTGGCAATTGCTTTATACTCACTCCCAGTTGATGATATGAAAATAGTGGACTATTTCTTTGCATTCCATGATATGAGGTTATAATCAAGAAAAACTACAAAATCATTTGAAAATCACTTTTCATCTAGACATCTACCCTAATTGCTATCAAGAAACACTCTAAGGTTGATGATAAAGATTTGGCAAAGAAGACACTATAATTATTTGTATGTTTAAAATAGTCTCTTAACTGCTTTCCAGTGTTCTCGAGTTAAGAAGTACATAAATTGAAACAATTTATTCATTGAAAAAGAAATACCAAGTCTTATCACTATTATATATTTGTAGTTTGTCAATAATTTGTCTATATATGACATTATCATCAAATAGAGCACTCGAATATTTTGTCAATGGTAGACTATATACTGTTAGAGTAACGTATAATTTATAAGTATCTATATGTGCTTAAGAAGCAAATCAAATATATAGTTACATTATATGAAATAACAAGCATTTGGTCTAGAGATAAGTTGTAAGCCAAGAAAATAATGAAGGTTGCCAAGATCTCAAACAAAAAAATAGATTAAAGTTGTAAAAGAAACTAATAAGTTGTAGATGGAGAAAAACCTATTACAAGAATATCATTGACATAAATAAGTAATAAAAGTTTAAAGGTATTAAAATGTCAAATGAGTAAAGAGTCGTTGACCTTGGAACCATGAAATTTGAGTTATATAAGAAATTCATTAAGATGTTCGAACCATACTCTGGGTGCCTACTTGAGACCCATATAATAATTTTTACAATATATAACCATAATCAAGATGAATTAGACTGATAAAATCATTTGGTTACTTTATGAAAACATCTTTATATATGAAATCATATAAGAGAGAATTAGATATGTTAGATTGGAGAATTTGGACATCACAAATAACTACTATAGATAAGACTATATAGATAGTGGCGGGCTTAACTACTAGACTGAAAATATCATCATAATCCTTACCACTTTTTTTTTACTGTATCTTTTGGTCACAAAACCAACATTATATTGTTTAATGCCACCATTAACCCTCTTTTAATTTTAGAGATCCATTTATTACCAATGATGTTTGTAGCTTGAGTTCTAGGAACTGAGGTCCACGTTTGATTGGATAGCAAGGAATTAAACTCTTTGGTCATTTGATTTCTCCATTCAGGCTATGGTTTAGCTTAATTAAATGTTCTTAGTTCAACTGCTTGTGAACGGGAGAAAAAAAGAGTTTTCTTGGCATTTCTTCAATATGGATGGTCTCAATTATACATGATGAGTATGATTTCTAGTAATGTAATATGTTGTTTATATTGAGTAAAATCAACAACTAGGTTAAAACTTAGTTTCGGGTTAGATAGTAAAGGTGAAACATGTAACCTTAAAATAAGTTTGTTATTTTTGGGTGATGGGAAGAAGGAAGATGATATAATCCTCATCAATAAGAATTGAGAAATTTGATAACAATATGATAGGATCAAGGATTGTTTTATAATAACAAGTTTGATAAAAAAGGAAAGTTAAGTTATAGCAGACGGGAATGTGCTCTCAACCCGGGACGGCGGCTGAGGGATCCTCATCTAATGTATCTGCAGTAGAGGGGGACGATGATGGTGGAGTGAAGACTTTGATGGCGATTACTGCTGGCACTGAATCCTTACCATCCCCGGCTTCGACTGAGGGGCAGGCGGCGCCACGATCTTTTAAGGATTTCTTCGCTTCCAGTCGGAACCCTACCTGGAGATAGATGATTCGGATATTGAGATTGATACAAATCGGGTGGAGTATATATATCACTCACAGACTCGTTAATGGCGAAACTGAATGAACCATGGAGATTTTCGGTTGTTGTAAAAGTACTCGGATGAAAAGTTACGTATCGCATGATGTGTAACAGGCTGCGCTCTATGTGGCAATTCTCCGTGGCTCCCAAAATCGTGGACCTTGAGAATGATTATTTTCTGATGAAATTGGGGAACGAAGATAACGTGAACAAGGTGCTTCTTGGTGGACCTTATGTCATATTAGGGCATTATCTTGTGGTGCAACCATGGTATCTTTCCTTTGATTTTACTGTAGATCATGGTCCTACTGTTACGACATGGGTTCGTTTCTGGATCTGCTAGTCCAACTATATCGTGAGAAACTTCTGATGTCGTTTCCTAATACTATCTGTAGAGCGATAAGGGTGAATGGCGTCACCATCGATGTGGAAAGGGGTCGGTTTGCCTGTGTGGCTGTGGCTCTTAACCTACAGAAGCCGTTGTTGAAGGGGTTTCACCTGAATGGAAAGTGGCAAAGGATTGCGTATGAGAAGTTATCCCAGATTTGCTTTGCTGGTGGGCGTGTTGGTCATAACAAGATGGCATGTCCACATGTGGAGGTGATGGTGCTTGCAAAGGGTTCTGAATACTCATGGATGTCAGCGATATGCCCTAGTGAGTTTGGACTGTGGATGCAAGTGTCAAGGCACAGGCCTAGACCTAGCTCACATGGTGTTTCCAAGGAATCGGGGAGGTCGACAGTTTGTAATGGTGGACTGCAGTTGCGTCGGTCATCACAGGAACGACATCAGGAGAAGGGCAAGGCGGTTATTATGAATGAAAATTTCGTGTCAGGGGCAGTGGGATCACGGTTTGCTGTTTTGAATTATGTTAAGCAAGAACAGCCGAATGCAGGTGCACCTTAACAAGTACAGGCGCTGCCAAGTGCTGGTGCACCTCAACAAGTATATGCACCGCCGAGTGCTGGTGCAACTCAGTAGGAGGTGCATGTGCTGCGCCCTAGTGCTGAGCAGAATATACCTCGTACAAGCCCTCCAGCAGTGACTACTGTTGCGATGAGGCAACCTACTAATCCAGTTACCCTGGGCAGTCCTGCTCAACAGAGCACGAGTGTACTCGGAGATACAAGTTCAGTTCATATTCCAGCTCGACATGATCGTGATCATGATCTTAGTCCAATAGTTGAGCAGGTGGAACCGTTGGCAGACTCAAATGTCGTTACAGGGAAGGATGTAGTGCAAGGGGAAACTAGTGTGTCGGTCACATCACTGCAGCTTCCGCAAGGTCGGGCTCCAAGTTCCGGCTCAATGCAGGTGCAAGATTTTGATGGGTTAGGGGGTCAAGGTGTACTACGGGTCCACAAAATGTGGGCGTTTCTACTCGGTCAGGGAAGAAACGATTTATCCAGGAAAAGCATCCGATAGGTGGTAAGGGTAAGCCAAAAGGAGTAGCAGGAGGGTCTACTTGATCCTATTGAGCTCAATTTTTTCTTCTTTTGTTTTTTGATTATTGCTATTATGTTTATCATATCATGGAATTGCAAGGGGGTAGCAGACCCTCAATTTCGCACTATGTTTAAGGAGTTTACCAGGCTACATAAGTTGGATATTTTTATTGTGGTTGAGCTACATATCAGCGGTGAGCGTGCTGCCAAGGTCATTGGATAGCTTGGGTGGCCACATCATGTTCGTGAGGAAGCCCAAGGTTTTTCGGGGGGCATTTGGGTATTTTGGAATATGAATGTAAAGGTCACTGTGATAAGCCAGACCCGATAATTCATTCATTTGAAGTGTGAATTGGGCAGTTTAACTTACTTTTGCAGTGTTGTTTATACTAATCCGGTGTACGTAGGTTGTGCAGAATTGTGGCGTGATCTAGTTGCTATTAGGGGTCAAGTTTCTGGTTCTTGGGTCGTGATCTTAATTGTTGTGTGAATAGGTCTGAGCGAGTTGGTGGTGCGAGAATTGATCATTGGCATGATGAGCTATTGATGATGAGCTATTGATGTTCGTGAATGATTGCGCCCTGACCGATCTTAGGTTTGTAGGACCAAAGTTTACTTGGTTTCGAGGTCGTCTACAAGCTTGACTAGACAGGGCACCTGTGAATGATGCTTGGTTGTAGGATTTTTCAAGCTCCACATTGAAACATTTGCCACGCATAAAGTCAGATCACAGACCTATTTTGTTGAAGTTGGCTGCTATGGGGAGTTCATTGGCAAGACCGTTTCGGTTTCAGGCTGCATGGCTCACCCATCCGGGGTTTGGCCCTTTAGTTCAAAGGTAGTGGGAACTAGAGGCTTCTTGGTCTTCGGCCTATTTTTCTTTTCGCAAGGAAGTTAATATGTGGAATAAATGGGTCTTCGGGGATATAAATTGGCGTAAACAATGCCCTCAACGTGGACTTGGCAATCTAGAACGACGGATGGATGCTTGTTGGACGGAACATCTTATGATGGCTTACGATGAGGCTCGGAAGCAATACGAGTTAGACCTTGCACAAGAGGAGATGCTGTGGAAACAAAAGTCTAAGGTTAATTGGACAAATTTTGGAAACAGGAATACTCACTTTTTCCATATGTCTGCCTTGGCTCGAAGGAGAGTCAATCACATTACTATGTTGCGTGATGAGGCTGGACACTGGCAAGAGGATCCAAACGTCCTTATGACTATGGGTGTTCAGTTCTTTCAGGAGTTATATACAAATGATAGCCCTGCTCGATGTGGTTTGGTTACAACTCACTCCTATCCGTAGCTACAGCATTAGGATATTTTTGCACTGCGTTGTGCGATCTCCCTGCTGGAGGTGAAGGATGCTGTGTTTTCTATAGGTAGATTTAAGCCCCAGGACCTGATGGACTATTGGCAATTTTTTTCCAGAGCCAATGGGAGAGTGTAGGCCACTTGGTTCTCAAAGTGGTTCGGGATTTTTTCCGGGAGGGGAGACTTGCACAAGGATTGAAAGACACGTTTATTGTTTTGATACCGAAGGTGCCTGATCTAGTAGGTTTCCATCAATTCCGTTTGATAAGTCTTTGCAATGTTCTATATAAGATCATTACGAAGATTATTATGAATTATATGAAGCCATGCATGAGAGACTTGATTTCTAGCTATCAGTCTAGCTTTGTTCCAGGGAGACAAATACTGGATAATGTTGTTATTGTTCAAGAGGTGATGCATGCAATACAGTGTCATATAGGTCAGTGGGGATGGCGATCAAACTAGATTTGGAAAAGGCATATAATCGATTGAATTGGGAGTTTGTAATCGAATCTCTACTTTTGGTAGGGTTCCAGCATGATCTTGTGGCATGTATCCGGAGCTGCATTGGTTTGTCCTCTATGTAGGTGTTGTTTAATGGTTCACCTACCGCTACATTTCTGCCTTCTCGGGATGTTCGACAAGATGACTCGTTATCACCTTACCTTTCTGTCTTATGTATGGAACGTTTAACACATGTGATCACTGATGCAGTAAGTGCACAAAGGTGGAAACCGATTCGAATGGGGCGGGCTGGCAAACCTGTATCTCATCTCTTGTTTGTTGATGATTTATTTTTGTTTTCCGAGGCTCTATTCAGTAGGATGAGGTAGTCAAGGAGTGTTTGCATGTTTTTTGTCAAAGCTCGGGGAAGCGTGTGAGTGCAATTAAGTCCATGGTTCTGTCCTCCAAGAATGTCTCGGTCGAACTGAAGAATGCAGTTTGCGGATGCCTAGGCTTTCGTAAGGCAAATTTGGTTGGGAGGTACTTGGGTGCGCATATTGTGCAGGGCAGAGGAAGGAGGAAGTTTTATATGCCTATTCTTGATAAGATAAAGGGCCGGTTGTCAGGCTGGAAGGCGAAGAAGATGTCTCTCACTGGTCACACTACTTTAGCTAAATCGGTATTATCGGCAATACCGATTTATATCATGCAGACAGGGTTGCTATCGACCTCGGTTATCACTGATATTGACAAGACCATTCGCAAATTCTTGTGGGATTTGTTGGAAGATAGGCGTGGTAATCACTTGATAGGGTGGTCTACGGTCTGTCAACCTAAAGAATATGGTGAGCTTGGTCTCAGATCAGTGGAGATACGTAATAAAGCACTTGTGCTCAAGTTATGATGGCAATACATGACAGAAAAGGATTCTCTGTGGGCACAAGTCCTTGTTGGCCGATATGGATGGATTGGGGTGCTATATTGCCTAACGCAGGTCTGGCCTGTTCGGTTACACGGAAAGTGTTGTGTACACTTTGGCCAACATTCGTTCGTGGGTGTAGATGGGAGCTACGTGATGGACGTTCCATCTCGTTTTAGAAGGATAGTTGGGTGCATGACTTTGGTCCTTTGCATGAGTGGGCACTCAGGCACTCGTTATTGGAGGATTCCCATGCAACAGTGCATGATTTTTTACGTTCGACTGGTACCTGGGACGAGGACTTATTGTGGACAGTTTTGCCAAGCAATATCGTTTCTCATATTTTGGAGATTTTGCCGTGTGTTGATAGACCAGATTCTCTTTCAATTCAAGTGGGGTCTTTTCAGTTGCATCAACTTATGATCTTTTAGAGGAAGAGGAAATCGATGATTACGCCAAACTTTGGAGGCGAATATGGGCCTGCTAAGGCCCGGAAAGAGTGCGTAGTTTTCTGTTGTTAGTGGGACACAATAGACTATCTACTAATAGTCTCTGCTTTAGAAAGAGCTATGCTTCGGATGATAAGTGTCTGAGGTGTATCACAAAGGTGGAATCTACTTTGCATGTGTTGAGGGACTGTTCTTGGGTCTGGCAGGTCTGGGACAGATTTGTCCATTATGGGTAAGTCGGAGAGCCGATGGGTGCGATGGATCCCTCCTATTCAGGATTGGGTGAAGCAGAATTGTGATGGTGCACGAGATTCTTCTAGTGTGCATGAGGGAGCTGGGGGCTTGCTACGAGATTCACAAGGCGGCTGGTTGTTGGGTTTTTCTTAGTGTTTAGGACATATCTCGGTGCTAGAGGCCGAACTACAAGCGATTTATACTGGCCTGGAACTTGCTATGCGGCACGGAATTTCATTCTTACAGGTTGAGACTGATTAAGGCTTGGCACTTGTTGTCGAATCATCATCCTTCTACATCACCAACTAGCATCTTATACCGGTGTTGGTCTCTATAGGGCACTTTCGAAGAGGTTCGGTTTAGTCATGTCTTTCGGGAAGCAAAACGGTGTGCTGATTTGTTAGCTAAGCATGGATTGTATTGTAACAAACCTTTAGTTATTTTTTCCCAACCATTTGATGTTTTACTTCCTTTATTGGCTTTTGATTGTTGCTTATTTGGTGTTACTTGACATTTGTTATTAATGCATTATTATTTTATCCAAAAAAAAAGATAAATACAAAAACACATCGAATGATATGAGTTAACAAACTCTGGAAAAAAAAGGATTAAAAGTGATAAATGTATGATATGATCGTCACTAGCAATTTTAATATGACAATTTTTAGAAAACAGAAAAATAAGCTTTGCTATAAAAGTTTAAAGAAATTCTCTCCAAAGGTTTTTTAATTAATTAACTGTAATGATAAATTTGCATATTACAATAATAAGAAAACTTTTTATAGATACAGGATCCTAAAACTAGTCTTAAAAGGAAATAGCATCTTAAAATATCAAATTACTAAACAATTTAAACACACTTCTGGTGTCTATCCTAAAGATAAATCGATGCTAGTTCTATTCTTAAACTTGTATTACAAGTAACAAAGATGAGTCTAGCATCAATTACAAGTTCAACTTCATCATTAGTTTGCTTTTGTTCCTATAGTACATAAACTCAATGAAAGACTAGCACTGGTTACATTATGTTTTTTAACCTTTAAAGATTAGTACAAGTTCAAAGTCATTTATCTTCTATATCAATCATAGCTTACATTTTGTAACTGCATTCTTCAGCTTGGTCCTTCACTTGAATCAATATTATAGGTCTAACTTCAACTTCTTAAAATAGTAAAGCTCCACTCCTTGTATAAAGATGCACAATTAAGTCATCAAGTGATTCTTTGACCTTTCTTGCCCTACTTTATATCATCAGTTCTCTAATGTTTTATAATAAACCACAAACAACTTTTAGTACTTAAATAGTATATGATTGATTCCCATTATGTTCTCTCTCTTTAAAAGGATTTATCCTTAATTCAATATCTTCGTCTACAAAATCAAAAGAAGATAAATCAACAACATTGAAGGTAGCTTAAACACGACACTCACTTGATAAATTGATCTTGTAAAAATTGTTGTTCACTCTTTCTATAACTTGAAATGATACATCTCCTTTTGACTACACTTATAATTTTGCTTGCTTAAAAACCTCTCTTTTCAGAAATGTACTTAAATCCGTTCTCTAGGTCTACAAATTGCTTCCTATTAACTAGCATAATATATTGTTTGGCATTCATGTCAATGTTCAATTTTGCCTTCTCATAAAGCTTCTTCACTAAATCAAAATTTTTTTATTATCCAAGTTGTCTCCTTCACCTAAAGGAATAGATATAAGATTTAAAAGAAATAACGTGTTAAATCTATAAACAATCTCGAATGAAAAAAAAACCATAAAACTATGGTAGTTCTGATATAAGTAAATTCAGTAAAAGGAAAAGATTCTTTTAAAATCCTAAGATTTTTTATAAATAATACCATACAGTAAATTCCCCTGAATCTTATTATCCATCTTCATTTATACATTGTTTTATGGATGATAAGTTATAGAAAACAATAATTTAGTTCTCAAATTTTTCTACAAAGTCTTCTAAAAGTAACTAAAAAACTTAACATCCCTATATGACCCAATGTTGCTAGGAACATCATGCAATCTAATAATCTCCTTAAAATATAGTTCAGTAATGTAGGATGCATCATTAGTTTTATTAAATCAAATGAAATGTGTCATTTTAAAAAAATTGTCAACCACTATAAAGATTGAATCCTTACCATTTCTAGACCTAGGTAACTCTAAGATAAAAATTCATCAATAGATCTACCTACAATTCAGTTGGCATAGGTAAAGGATATATAAGTCATGATGTCCCGCTTTCAATTTGGCCTACTTATAAGAAAACATATCTCAAACACACTCTCTACATTCTCCTTATATGTGGCTAAAAGGAATGTTCACTAAAAATCTCTAGAGTCTTTTTAACTCCAAAGTTTCCTATTAAATCTCTCACTTATGACTCTCTCACAGGCAACTACATCAAAGAACTACAAGACATATATAGTCCAGTTCTCTGTAAATAAGAACCCTTTACACATATAGAACTTTCCAAATACACAATCCACACATGCTTTAAACATATTATCAAAATCAAGATCATCAATATATACATCTCTAATAAACTCAGAATCCATAATTTGGTATGCATAATACTCAATAATGCATGTATCTTAGAAAATTAACTACTATATTTTCCTTTACCTACTTTTACTTTTAACATATAAGGAAAAGTCTGAATAAACTTTGTACACTAGGTATGTTTTGTACTCAACTTAATTTGACCTTGGCTATATTTTGATAACTCATAGTTCATATGTATCGAAACATTTTAGTGCATAAGTAATGTTGCCAAGTCTCTAAGGCTCTCACCAATGTATACATATTTTTATCTTTAATTAGGGCAATTTAAAGTTATTCCACTAAGCTTCTCACTAAATTATCATATTAACTTTCTATTTTTATCAAAGCAGACTGAATTCCTACACCTACAGCATCATACTTCTCTCAAAGGTATTGAAAAAGTTAGATAAAGCAAATAAAGGGGTCAAATTTAACTTATCTTTAAATAGATTAAAGACTCTCTTTTGATATTTTCTTCACTTAAATCCGACACATTTTTCTACTATCTATTAAAGGTGCATAATTATGTTAAATTCTTTAGCAAATTACCAATAGAAACTAGCCAACCTATAGAAACTTGTAACGTCACTAACAATTTTGGGTGTTGACAACTCTCTAATAGCTCTCACTTTCTCCATGTTTACCTTTATTCCTTTTTCACTTACCACATAACTAGGAAATATAACCTAGTTACTATAAAAAGTACACTTCTTCATATTTGCATACAACTTTTATTGCTTAAGCACATGCAAAACCTTTTCTAAATGCTCAGCATGGTCATCTAAGGTCTTCTTATAGATAAGAATATAATCGAAGTACATAACTACAAAATTATGTAAAAACTCATGGTAAACATAGTTCATCGACCTTATGAAAGTGCTAGGTGTATTAGTCAAATCAAAAGACATTACTATCCATTTATATAATTCAAGTTTAGGTTTAAAGGTAGCTTTTCATCCATCTCCTTCTATAATGATAATTTGATAATATCTAGATTTTAAATCAATCTTAGAGAATAAACATATATCAAATAACTTATCAAGCATATCACCTAATCTAAAAATATAGTATCTATACTTTACAATGATTTTGTTGATGGTGCAGTAATCCATACATATTCTCCATTATCCATCCTTTATTAGTACTAATAAAATAGGAACAAAATATAAGCTTAAGCTTCCTCTCACATTCTCTAAGAGTTCATCTACTTGCTTATACATCTCTTTTGTTGCTACGAAGTTTATTATATACATTGGTCAGTTTGAAATCTAAGTTCTTGAAGTAAAATCAATTTAGTACTCAATCCATCTCACAAGGGCTAATCTACTCAAAATATCCCCTTAAAAACGATCCTCAAATTTCTACCAAAAAATGCATAATACTACTAGGTCTAGCATTAAAATCAATATCATAAGAAAGGAAAGACTTTTTTGTAAATGAGAAAAAGCATCTTACGCTTGGCTAAGTATGCATCTCTCACATCCCTCACTCACACTACTAAACTTAAACTTTATCTTTGTATTTATCTCTTATTTTTTCTTCGGCCAAAGTGTTTTTAGTTTCCTTAGTATTTGCTCTCTTTTTTCCCTAATTTCTCTTACCCACTTTGAAAAATCTTGCATTGATCTTCATAAAATTTCTTTTATGATAACAAAGTAAGGATGACCAATTTTTCATTCGTGGTAAAAGAATATTTATTTTTATACTCATCATGTGCGACTCTACTGTCAAATTTCCTACGACGTCTCAAAAGAATGTGTCTCGCTTATATAGGAACCATATCGTACAACATTTTCATCCATATACCTCTTAATTGAAAAAGAAATCAGTAGTTATTTTCTTACCCCAACCATCCCACTCTTAGTCAACCATTGTAAGTATATGGTCTAAGGTATCTCATAGTTGGTGGCCTCAACTTCTTTACCAAGTCTATATTAGTTATATTCACACAACTTCATCCATTTAAGATTAAATTAAACACCCAATCCTTAGAGACACATCTAGTATAGAAGAGATTTTCTCATTACTCATTTTCACCTTCCTCTCCCAAATGTAAGCTTGATGCCCTGTTGTTGACCAGCATTCTTCCTTCTTTAGGCCTTTTAAGGCACCATTGTCTCTAACATCCTTTAAGATAGGGATATGATCATTCTCCACTTCTTTACTCTTGGACACATACTCAATCCTTCCTCATAATCATCACTCTCTTATTAGGATATGTGAAGCTATAGATATCCACTTGTTAATAACTTGAAGCACTTGATATTTGCTTATCTGTGTTCTTGGTTACTCTATATTTAGGTTTTAGAGCTTTGTCTTCCTTTTTACTATATGGCTTTCTCTGTAATGAAGAACTTGCACTTTAAACACTAAATAGTTAAAAATTCTTTTTTTATAGTTATCTTTCTAACTTTATGACCATGTGCACTACATCATCCAGCTCCATATAATGATATAACTAAAAAATATTAGTAATTCTAAATTTAGTTCGTAAATGAAATGAGCCTTATCTCCAAGTCTTACTCTATATTCTTCGTAGTCATGTCTACCTCTATCTTCTTATAGTACTCTTTCATTCTTCTAAAACCTTAACTAATATTTGCAACCTTTTATAAAGATTCTATAGTAGGAATTTGGCACAAAATATTTTCTCATCGCTATCTTTATCTCCTCCCACGTCCTAATAGATAGTTGTCAGTTTCTTCTCCTAGTAAGAATTTGTTGATCCTACTGATCAACGGTATATCTATTAAACTCAATGATTAACAATTTAATCTCTTTCGAATAGTTATATCAATAAAAAATTAGCTCAATAAGTCCCCACCCCAAGTAAGCATATGGGTCTATCGTTCATAAAATAGATGGTATTGGCATTATAATGCCACCTATATTATTTTTCACCATTTTTTATACCCTTTTTTGTAAGTTATACAATGTATGCCTCCTCTTTGTCATCCCATTCTATTTCCCCTTTTTTCCTCGTTCTCCTACATAACCCCTTAGGTTTAGCTCTCCTAAGTAGTTAGCACCACCATTTACCTCATCATATGCCTCAAAATCATCCATCCTAGCAGTTGTAAGTGAGCTATATTAAAGGTCAGTTATAACCATGTGTCTCATACCATACCAATGAAAAAATAGTACTACAAAAACTAATGCAGCACCAAATTAGAGTACTAGCCTATACCATCATTTTTTAATATTACTTATTAGTACCAATCGGTATTTACAATATCGATTAAATACCAAAAAAATTGTAATTTTTTTTACAATTTAGGACTAAATTATTGAAAAAAAAACTTCCTAACCTTACCTTATCTTACCCTACTTCCTTATTTGTAGTCTCGCATCATAACACAACTCACCTCCATCGGCAGGTCGCCTGCCACAACCACTTCCATATCTGTTGTTGTATCTTCTATGTTTTTGTTGTTTTTTGTTGTTTGGGAAAGTAATATGATAATAGCTTAAGGTCTTAGAGTTTTCAACTTTTTAGTTTTTATCCTCTCATATGAAGCTCATCCAAAGATAATTTGATTTTTAACCAAACAAATATTTTTATATACTATACCTTTTCATAAGGAAATAATTGCAATCATTTACTTCACACTTAAAACTCTTTGACCAAACAAACATTTTTATATATGATGCCTTTTTATAAGGACACATCTTTAGTCACTTAATCTGTATATAAATCCAAACTCCTTATCTATAAAATTTGTTATTACTCTTTTACTCTAATGATGCATTTAATACTCTTTTATATGATTACAATTTTTAGACATATTTGATGTAAAATTAAAAATTATATGACACAATATATTGGAAGATTATTTTATAATTTTATAAAATTAAGGGGCTATTTTATAATTTTAAAATATTATTCAAAATTGTATCCTATATTGATCGATACCAGTGTTGTACTATACCATAATGAAATTCTATGTTGAGTCCAGTACTTTAATTATAACATTGGTTGTAACTGCTTCATATTTGTCCAACCTTTCCCTGACTTTATTGAAATGTCATATAAATTGCTCATATTGGTCTTATATGACGTTCATGATAAACCCTTAGTTTATCTCCATTCTTTCGTCTTTACTTACTTCCTTATCTTTGGACAAGTTTCTGTTTTAGGTTTTTAACTCATAATCTCATTGTAAGAAAATGTTAGTAGCAAAAATACTCCCTCACATGCTTCTCTCAAAGTTCATTATACTCATAACCTAAACTCTTGAGTAAAGATTCTTTACGAACTAAACAATCTAAATTAAGAAAGCTAGTGTAAATCTTGTCATTTTTCAAAAAACTTCTGAATAAGCAAATTATAATTCAAAAACATACAAAGAAGGAAATGTAACTTGCAGCCAAGAAATATGAAAAACTCAATAAAATTGATGTCTATAAAACCTAACTAGACTGAACGGAAAGGAAAAATAAGTTCACAATAACGAATTAACGATAATAAAAGTAAGAATAACTAGAAAATGGAATGTTTGGTACATATAATACCTTGTCATTATAGGAATACGAAAAATCCTTTCTTATAATGAATACTACAATTTCAAGTCCTTTTGTGTATGATTTAGATGGGATGTTTTTAAATAATTCTCTTTACAAAACTTTGTTGATCTTTTTCTTTTTTTTTTTCCTTTTTTTCAATTAACTTGAATGAAAATTCAAAGAATAAGGAACAAGATTCTTAAGAATAGTTTATGCTTAACAAATCTCAGTAATGATAAAGATAATAAAAAATTAAATAATGAAATAAAAGAAAAGTAATAATAAATTTTTTAGAAATATGCTTAAATGTAGAACTTGACACTTATAACAAATTTTGATACTACACTTACCAATAGGACTAGAGAGATTCGATATCAATATGACAAGACTAGGAACCATTTTATAGTGGCAAGTTTGGTCTAAAAAAAAGAATACAATGAAATGAATTACCACACTTCAAAAAAGAAAGGATTGGGAGTGATAAGACCTTAGGGTTTGATCTTCACAAGCAATTTAAAGTATTAAGTTTTTAAAGAACCTAAAATAAGAGACATTTAAAAAGTTCGAAGAAATTATCTTCAAGGTTTTTTTTAATATTGATTAATCATAATGATAAAATTTTCCATTAAAATAAATAAGAAAGCCTATTATAGGCATAAAACCCTAAAATCAAAATTCTAAAAGGAAATAACATCTTAAAATATCAAAACCCTAAATAACTTGAGCATGAGTCTAAAGCCTACTTGTAGACACATCAACATTGATTTTGTTCTAAAACTTTCAGTATGTGTAATAAAGATGAATTTGGTGTTGGTTTGCTTCTACCCTTCTAATCCACAAATCTAAGAAAAGATTGATGCTTAACACCAATATGACCCTAACATTTGTTACATTCTCTTTATCAACCTTAAAGGTCATTGTAATTCTAGTTTTGATTGTCTTATATGTCTTATGCCAGTTGCATTTTATCACTGCATTCTTCAAGTTGCTCCTACTTGAATCAAAATTAGAGGTCTAATTTCAATCTCTTATAGAAGCAAAGATTTCACTCCTTGTATAAAGATCCACTATTAAATCATTGAGGGCTTCTTATTCGTTCCTTTTCGTACTCTATATCATCGATCCTTCCAATGTTTAGAAAATTTTGATCTTTGACCAAAAATACTTAATTCCTTTTAGAAGAGTTGTTAGTATTTTAGTTTGATGTGGAAGTATGCAAGTTAAAATTGATAAAAAGGGGGAAAAAATAGATAACAACGGAGATAACAATAGCATACCTAAAGGTACCATAGGAGTCGAATTTTGGTTTATATGCTCAAATAGATTAAGTCAAGGGATTGAGTGTTTCCTCCTTTTTCGATTGTGATTGAACTGTCTCTTAAAACAGTAAATATTTTTCATTGAACCTAACATGTCTTACAAGGTAAACATAGTTAGTGGTGACATTGAGAAAGTTGGATGAGAAGGACTTTGTCTTATAAAAAAAATTCAACATACCTAGTGCACAAGGCTCCTAGCTTTGCAAGCTTTAAAGAGGGTCGTAATGTACGTTGTTGTTGGGTCCCGATTCACATTAGGCTTGTTTAATTTATTGTTGAGGTTTAGCTTGCTTAATTTTCCTTTTAGAAATTAATTTGGG
>JAOSBN010000005.1:44662786-44682628 GCA_027563595.1 Erythroxylum suave | reverse complement strand
TATAGGACTTTTCAACTTTAGCAGAAACTTTGAGATAGTTTTTGACTCACTTAGAGGCTTAATTAGTTTTTAATTCCGCAATAGAAGTTGTAGAGTTTTCTTTGAGCTTTTTATTGATGCCAAATTTGCGAGTTTTGAAATTCGGTATGAAGGGTTATGAATTTTCAAAATTTTCAGGTGTATTGTTTGGTTTTTAAAAAAAATAGAACTTTCGGGTTTTATTTGAAAATTACGGATAGAGTAAAAGAAAGGCAACTATGTGACGTTATTATATACAATCCCGTTCTTGGGCGATTTTGCGATCTATAGAGATCCGATTGAGGAGATTTCTGGTTCTATTTAACCTAGAGACATGGAATTTCATTGTAGCTTAGGAATTGGATTTAATTATGTGCCCTAAGCAGATCAATTTTACAAAAGGAAAATTAGGATGAATAATCCGAGACCCGTTTGGAGTAAATGAAATAAGTTCGATTTGTATTTTCTTTTGTGGTGAGGAATTCCTCCCTCGTGGGATGCGCGTCCAGATGTCACGTAGGACGTCGGACGCGTGTTTCACTGGGGAGAGGTTCCAACAGTTTTCATCCCTTTGCATTTTTACAAAAAGACTGTTTTTATGACTTGAACCTATGACCTTATGGTCACAAAGGAATAACTTTACCAGTTATTTCAAGGCTCACCCTCAAAGGACTTTGTCTAAGATAAACACAAAGATTATTTTAAAATAAAAACTTATTAGAGTTATAAGGGAAAAGAATAGGGTAAATTATACATCCAAATGGTTTAAATTCCAAATAACTTAGATGTTTATTGAGCTCAAAAATATAATTTTTATGTATAATTGAGAAAGGAAATTTTTTATTAATATTACTCTCATTTGAAAGGCATAACTCCAATATTTTTTTATAAAACATGACCTTATACATGTAAAGTGAGAGCAATGTCAACTGAATGGTTGATTTATCTTTTTGTTATATAATTCTATTCATGAGTACATAGAAATATTATACAGTGAATTATTAAAATATTCCATAATAATTTAAATTAGAGTGAAAGACTTTGATTTGATTTTGAATTAACATTGAACATAAGATTGAAATTGGTAAAACAAGAGTAAACATTACATTTATATTTAATAAGATAAACCTAGGCATAGTGAGTAAAATCGTCAAGGAAGAATAAGGCTAACAATGACCTAGGGTTAACAAGATAACAAGTTAGTCCCTAAACATTCTAATGTGTGATTTTGAATGGTTCCTGCTCTTGTAAGTGACAGAAGCAAAAGAAAATTGTACTAGTTTTCTTAAGAAACATTACGAATAAGGGGAAGAATTAGACCTAGAACAAGATAGATTAAAATTTTTAAATATTTTAGGAGTATTTACAATTTTGGATGCCCAAATTCAGTATACCTATCATATAAAGATATATATACTTAACCAAATTAGCTTGGTTAAGTAAAGATTAGTGGAGAGCATATAATTCATCTTCACTCGGTCCTTGAGGGAATACCTTCTTAGTTACGTAGTCCTTTATAATAAAATAGGTTAAAGAAAATTCAAAGAAACATAAGTTCCCATAAACAAATTTTTAGACTAATAAAATATTTTTATTTAAATGTGGAACATGAAAGACATTATTTAAATTGAATATTTCCATAAACTAAGGGTAAGAAAACAATACCAGTGTGGGATATAGGTAATCCATTTCTATTACAACATTAGATAGTCATTACTATGATACTCATTTACAATGCTCAGGGAAAGATCAGAAGTAGCATGATAATTATCACTTACAATGTTGTGGTGGCAAAGGATATGACCAAAGAAAAAATTGGTTTATGTATGCTTATGGATTGTAGGAAGAGGAGGTTAAGATTGACAGTAAGGATGATAAAACAATAATTATATGGTTCTTATACCTGTATATTTCACCTGGTTAATAGTTCTTTTAAACACCATTGTTGTTGCTATTTTGACCAGACTTTGTTTGTCGAGGAGAATATTATTGTAGGGAGTAGATGACGTAGGAAGAAGTAGAGCTAAGTTTTACTTGACAACAAAGTTAGCAACTATAGTAACATGCGAGTTTTTAAGAAGTATTTTGTAAGCCACAATCCCTCAATATAATTTAGAAAATGGAACTAGATGAGGAAATAAATTTAAAGCTATGATGATGTTATGATAGTCTGATCCAATATTGCAGTAGACTATGACATTGATTTCTATCAAAAAGAGGAATCTCCATGCTACAACAAGCTCATTAACTAATGCCTTTTCTTTTTAGTGATATATTGAGATGGTAAGATCATTCCTTTTCATCTCTTTTGATTTTATATGAATTTGAACCTACCTTTTCTATGAGATTGACCCAAATGCAATTGATTGGACTTGCCAATCATCACAAGAGGACATTAAACCAATGACATATGAAAATATATCTTTAGTATGGGAGGAAAATATCTATGTGAGTAACATTTAGTCCTTTTTTTAACCTGGAATTATAAGCTAGATTGGTTATTTATTAAGAAGGATGAAAGGTAGAGGAGATAGTTTGTGGCGGTGAATAGAAACTTGGATCAATAAAGTTATGAAAACTTTCGTAATTTAAAAAGGGAATAAATTGAGTCTTCCATTTGAGGTAATTTTTGGGATTCAATTTAATTGAAAAAGCGTGGTGCACAAGAAAGAAAAGGAAGGAAGGCTCGGTGTTACTGGCACAAGTTGTGAATTATTGGAAGTTATCATCATGAATAAAATTTTTTTAGGTTTTTGGCACCATGTAAAAAAAGAATATGAAGTGGTATTTTTGCATTAAAATGAATAATTTTTCAAAAAATATAAAGGATATTTATATAAATTCAAAGAATAAGATAAATACATTTTTACATTTGGTTTGATAAATACAAACAATAAGAGAAAATAAGATAATAAGATATCAAAGATACAATCAAACTTAACACAATCAACACAAATAAACAATAAGATAAGATTAAAAAAAATACCATAGATATAATCATCAATGACTATAATTAACATTTATAACAAATGAAGTAATTTTATTGTTAATAATTTAATTTAATTATTAAATAAATAAAATATTTAACTACTTAATGTTAACTATTAACAAAAATTAGAATTAATATAATTTACTTATTCTAGTTATTGCTGATATTAAAATTTTTAAAAAGAATTTCACATGAGTTGTAACTTCTAAAAGATAAATTTTATAATGATTAAATTTTAGTTATATAAATTAAAAATTATTTTGTATTTTTTAAAAAATTGTCTAAAAATATCTTATATTGATTGATATTAATATTTTTCCATACTAATAATAAGACTACCACTGATGCCAATACTATATTCACAGCTTTATATAAACCTAATATCCTATAATTGTCATAGCCAATATTCACTCGCGAATTTGATCTAAACCTTCATATCCTACAGCTATCATCTATATAGGCAATAAACCAAGAGTACGTACCTAAGCATCCAACTCTTTTGGTTTACGAACAATTTTCGTGGACGCTCCAACATCACACGATCCGGTGGCTCTAACTATAGGCATGTGAAGCGGGATATTGCGTCTATTCCATAGTTGAACTTGTTTCGATCGTCACTTCTTGCCTCTGTACCCTGTCACACATATATGTTTCAAAGAAACTTCATTTGATTGCATTTCTTCTTTACTTTTGATGATTGATGTGGCTCTCGATCGCATTTAAGATTTCTGGAGGAAATTGGTACTAGGGCTAGTGTGTGATTTGATTCTTGTGGACATAGTGAAAGTGAATCGGTGACAGTACGTAGTACAGAATTATTCACGAAAATTTGAAAGGCTCTGAAATTTACTACCTTATTAAGAAAGAAAAGGACAATTAGAGTTGATAATGGTTTACATTGACTCATCAGATGATGAAATTTTGTATATAATTTAATAACAAAAGGCTGTAAAATGATTGCCAAATAATATGACTACCTAGATTAAAAAATAACATGGATTTCTTCTAATAATCAGATAAAAAACGAAAAAAGAATGTTTAACTGATCGTCAATTCCATAAGTTCCATTGAAGCGAAGGGAAGTATTATTGTTGGACAAAATCTTCATCTTCTCTAGCATCTCAGCTGCATGTACAGTGACAAATTCGATCGGCCGAAGCATGCACAAGGAGTATATCACATATATTTACAAATTAAAAGCCTCCGTAATTCAGCAACTTAAATTGACTAAGAGACGCACATCACGATCTTCAGTGCGTTTGATCCTAAGTTCAAAACCTTAACAAGGATAAATGAATGTTTATTATTCCAAGCTAACGAGTCCAATATGTAAGTTATATATATAATGGTTTATTCATCTTCATTCGAGAACTCAAGTTATTTCTGCGTCTTCCTTCCTTCCCAAAGTAAAATTGCAATTCATAACAAGGCGTGTTGAAAAAGACAATAATTAATGTCTTTGGGTTGAAATGATTTTGACAATGCAACGGCTAATAGTATCATTATTGATTCATCTGTTTGTCTTCCTAAACTCTACCACACATCTCGTCATCTATAGAAACAAGCCAGTCTTGGCTCTTAGTGAAAATTAGTATGTGGACATTTCAGCTCTCACATGGCTGAGGATGGTTCAAGCTGTCATCAGCATCAAGGGCAATGCTTGAAGTAGGTTTTATTGTATGGAATATGTTACACACACACACACACACATATTGGAAAAGAGATACCAATCAATCAATAATTTATATTTTACTAATTTATAAAGTATAGTTAATCATAGTTTAATAGATATATACTTTATCAACTAAACATTCTTTATATATCACTTATAAATCTAATTAATTGAATAATTATATTTGATTCAATAGATAGCTGGTAAATGAATTTGTTGTGATCACATTAATTTCACCAATGTATTCAAGAAATTAAATTTAAAATAATTATTTAACAAACAAAAACTTCAACAAGTACTTTATATTTTGATATTCCAACTCGCAAATTTAATATTAGAACTAAATACAATAAATAAAGGTGTCCAACTATATTTATATTTTAAGAAAAGATAAGTTATAGTGTAGTCATGTTTTGAGAAAAATATTATAGTAAATTATGCTTGTAAATTAAATTTAATTGATGTGAATGGACTACTAAATAATATACATATATATTTAAAAATTATTCTCATTAATTTGTCAAAATAACTATTTTAGCCTATTGTTCTAAATTGCACCTGTAAAACCTATTGACAAAAATTAGTAATTTATCGATTCTCAATATATAGAGATTAACTATATTTATATATATGCTTGTGTGTAGGAGGTAATATATATATAAATAGATGGATAGATTTTGAGTTTATCTTTCTATCCGTCTTATGGTGACGATGTTTAATCATTTTCATAACATGCTTGAACTCGCATCATCGGTTCATTGCTTGTGTTTATTGAACATATGTAACTGGATGGCTTCTCTTAGAAGTTGAAACTTAAATTCCATGGCTTAACTGATGTGATATCGACTATATTCCCCAAGTTTTTAAGAACTGCTTAATGTTATTTTCTCTTGCATCATAGTTTTCTGGCCAAAGCTTTAATTTGAAGAATGTCGAGTGATCATTGACTTACTTCATATTAAAAAATATGTCATCGTACATCTTTAGATCTCAATATGTTTTGTAATAACAGTTAAACTAGGACCACTTCAAGGACAAGATCCGTCTGCCAACGTTAGCGTACAAAACAGTAGTATATATTGTTTCAGGACTGAAGAAGAAAGAGAGGAACACTGGTCCACTCTATGTCTTTAGATCCCGACTAAGCAGTCGAGAGGTGGGCTGCTATGGTGGTAATCCACACAAAACTAAGGGAAAGCCCAACACAGAAATTTAGTAGTGAAAATGAAAAAGCTGATAAAGCAGATGCAAATAAGTCTGGCAATTCTATCTATAAATACACACCAAGCCAACAGCATCTCTGTCCTCTATATTTACTGCTTCTATCGGTCGTTGTACTGACTAGCTTCTGTCTAGACGCAAGAAGCTTTTACCCAATTTCATGGCAGACAAAGAAATGAGTTCAAGCTTTAATGATCAACACGTGCACAAGCCATGTTCATCTTTCGGTCAAAAGTGCAGCCATCTGGTCAAGAAACAGCGTGCCAAGTTCTACATCCTCCGGCGTTGCGTGGCCATGCTTATTTGCTGGCATGAACGTGAATGCGGCGAGAGTTGAAGAAGCAGTTGTTACTGGATTAGAAAGAAACCTTGATCCTTTTATATGTATATGTACGTAAGAGTGTAATTAATAGAAATGCTATCATTTATTGGCAAGTTCTGCTCCTGAATTGATAAATCTTTCTTTTTGATGAGTTTGGCCTCTCCTTACGTGCTTTTGGATCTATTAATCATTCATATGCTTCTTTGTCTTTCCAAATTCTGAGCTTTATATACTCTTCTCCATTTCCATTTTTTCTGGGTCTTAACAAATGCAAAGTCTTGGTTCTCGTGACCTGAATCATGTCACCATTATGTAAGCGCAGAAAATGGTTGCCAGGGCCCGTTTAGACTATTTTTCTCATTCCATCCTCTTCGTTTTCTTCCCTAATTTATCTCTCTCTCTTTTTTTAAAATTTTTTTTTCTTCCACTACTGCTACTGCGAGAATTCAATAATGGAAGAGGCCTAATTGTATAAAGGACGGTGGAGGATTCTGTTTGGTGGTCGATCTCTATTGGTCTGTCAGGAAATTTCTGAGTTTGGTCTCTTCATTGAGATTCCATAATCTAGCTGGAACAAGAAATGTTTCTCTTTTTGCAGTTCAAATATCCAAGAACTTCCAAGTTTCTCGACTTTTCAGTTCTGGTTCTGCCAAAGTTAGACTGTGTTTAGTAGGGTAGAATAAATGGAAAGAAAAATAGTTCCAAATTGGCACATTCTCAGAACAATTTGTGAACAGTATTAGGAGTCAAAACTCTCAAAACGTTTGCGATATCACCAATTCAAATGAACAGTTCAATAGATATGAACAGTATCCAGTACCCGGAAACCATTAATTACCAAGGCTCCCTCAGTCCCCACCTTCCAAATCCTCTATGAATATGATAGACTAATCCAAACATGACATATTGCAAGCAAGGATTTAAGTTGTGGGAACATCAGACAAAAGCCAAGCCAAGCATCTAGTTTCAAATGATTTTTGTATGGACCATACATTAATTTTAGTTTTTTATAGTCTTGTCTTCCGAAAACACATCAGTCTTGGATTAGTGTTTCTGTAGGAGGCAGCAACAGATCTATCTTTGACAGGGAATAGGATGATTATTCATATACAAGTATAATAGAAGGGCACGCGTTATGTCAGAGATCACCTGTTATGTATATATAAATGACAACTAAATCATAGCTTCCACTTTACGGGAGCAACTGAAGTCCCCAAAGTCCATTGATTACTTTGGAACTACCGGGAAAAGAAGTGTATTTTGGAGATCAGATATGATTGGTTTAAGAAGTGGATCAAAATCATATAAAGCACACTTTCCTGACGTAACACACTTTTCTTGGATGTTGACGAGAGTATGTTTCCAAGCAAGCAACAAAATCCTGCTTAATGAGTACGTAAGAGGAGTTATTCTTTCCTTGAACTAAAGTCTTGTCTTCGTTTAAATGCGATTAGTTGTTAAATCATGTCAAATTGCCAAAATAATGGAACAGATTTGGTGAATGTAATAAAATATACCCTCTTAAAGTTATCATACCCCAGTGTCCCACTATACATTATAAAGTTAACATGGGAAAGGAAAGACTACTAGTATATATTATAACCCAATTTCTCTTAAGAAAATATTAAATTAGTTATATATATTAATTTCTTCACCTTTAATTTAAATCGTCTAAATAAATCAGATATCGAGGTTGTTAAGAATGTGCATAAGAGATAAGCAAGTGAATTTAAGAGCAAGTTGATTCTTCAAACAATTGTGTTTGGGTTTGCATAAGTTGAGATTGGTATTTTGTGTTGAAATGACTCGTGTGAACCAAGATGGATGTTAAGTGATCTATGTGAACAAGAACATATGATTCAATGCTTTTAGTTTTGTTGACCGGATGAGAATTTCCGGGCTAGCTTTCAGAACTGATATGATTGAAAAGATGCCCTTTTTTGGGGGGTACATTTGGCAGGAAATCTAAATTTCAAATGCCATATCCAAATCAAACTTTTTAATTCTTATCCAGCTCAATCATCCCTTACAAGTGAAAAAAAAAAAAAAGAGAACAACCCTAGCATATAAAGTCCAAAAATTTCTCTCATCTGTTAGCTTTTCGACATGTACTACCTTAATTTCTTACTTGGATTCCAGCTTTCTATTTTGTTTTTCAAAGTATATATAGGAGAAGATGTAAAGTATGTACGGACTTCAGAATAAGATTCTACAGCAATGTATCTTTCCATGTCAGGCACAACTTGGAGGATACATACGTGCGACACCTATTGAAAGGCCTAAAGAAAGTGTAATGGAAAGGCTCAAGTGGTGGGATGTGATATCCTGACTCTAACATGAAAGGTCTTTAGTCCGAATTCTCTACATTTTTTTAGATTTTCTGCTTAGAAACAAGTTTATACTTCATTATTAACAATTCAAATGAAATTTATCTCTTGCTTTAAGTTTTAAGAGAGATAAGACGGTCAATTCTGTGTGTCATGGAAAACCTTTTGCTGTCTACTTAATGGGAAAGGTACATAATTAATGAAACAGATGGGAGTCAATGAGAAGTGGGTGAAACTGTACTGTAGAACGAAAAGTGGGAAAAAATTGTAAAGAGGAAGAGAACGGCATAGTAGATGTGGAAGGTGGTGGGGTTCACAGAAATGGTCAGAAGCAGACAGCGAGAATCCTAATAAGAGGGAAGGGCGAGAGATGAATGATGATCGATCCATACAACTATCTATATGTGTTTGTGTGTATAAAATGTGTATATCTCTGAACAGAAAGCCCTACACTCTCAGTGCCCCCTCGTGCGGCCCTCCCCAAAGTCCTACTGCCACTCATGGTCCCCATGTTTTGACAATGATCTCTCCTCATTTTTACTCTGCCATGCATGCTTCATCCCACGATTGTCCATATTATTTTCACATGGATTGCTTCTTTGTTATAGATGCATGTTCTTTTCTTGTTTCCTTCTCTTGATTTCTTTGAATGCTTCTGTGGTTTCAGCTAGCTAGGGAGATTAAACTGTTCTGTAATATGTAAACAAACATAACACAACACATGACTACATTTAATCATTACCATCAAAGGGTTTGAATTTGAAACATGGAAGCCCACGGTTCCTGCAATGACCAAGCTCTCTCAACGGTTGAATCGTGCCTGGAGGTCGGTTATAGTTTTAAAGCCATCCTCTCATGTGTCATCACATAGGTCATGAGTTGTCGGTGATTGTCTGCCTGCCTGCTGTTTCAACTCAAAAAGATACCTACAACGAAGTTTCGAACAGTATTATATATATTTATATATATCCATTGAGCCAACCTTCTGAACGGTAACTTCAAACATAATGGAGTTTTAGAACTTGATGACATGTGTAGAGAGTATGAATCAATTGATGGGAATGGAAAGCAGGTTGGACAAAGGATAGGACCCAAAGGGTAAGAGCAAACACGTGCATTACTGACAAGGCAGAAACATGGATGTAACCCTATGTTGTGTTATGTAAAGTGTTGAGAATAGCAATTGTCAAATTGGCTTTCATGAGGAGCCCGATAGAGGCTCATAAAAATTCGGAGACGCACGTGTTGATGACCAAAACAGAATACTACTATACTACTAGGGTTTGAAAGGGCTTGTGTGTACCATCTCTAGCAACACGCATAACTAGCACTACTATGCGTGTAGCTTTATCGTTTAACAGTAAACATTCATATGGATATCTATGGAACAAGTAATATTACTGGATACTATTGTTCGACCATCAGTAAAATGTTTTGTTAAGATTTAAGATCAGTTTTAGAAATTTCTATAATTTGATTTGATAGTGTTATTTTTACGAGTAAATTAACTACTTCATTGACTTATATAAACATTTCTTTTTGTATATATTTCCTTTTGGAAGATTATCCTCTCCTATCATTTTGTCAGTTGTCCCATAACAATAGATTCTCTTTCTGAAATTGGCCAACGGAAGTCTCCATCATCTTGAGATTAATTTATTGGATCCACTAGCCATGCATTCCAATGCAAATGAAGAGATAATGGTTGTTGATGAGAATATATCTTGAGTACCCTCTCCCTTCCTTATTATATAAGATCTTTTTCGACGTCACTGAGATTCTTATACATATTACTGATGTTTATGGTCCATCCCATCGTCAATCTTTTACTGTTATCTCTGGAAGAGCTGTTTCGAAAACATGTTGTTGTTTTAGTATAAATTAAGTATTTGTGGATATGGTGCTTAGCTTTTGGAATATAAGTGAAGTTCTAGTTAACTTGGTCATATTACCTTGACAAATTAAAGATGTTAATGTAGTAAAATTAACAAGTTCTAAGTAGTACAAGGGAAGTGGCTACTGGCTAGCTAGCCAAACAAACCAAAGATTAAAGAAAGAAAACAGAGTGGAAAACTATCCCTAAGAGGAATACACCTACTACGAGTTGAGCTTCTCTAAAGTTGAAAGTGCTCAAGTGGAGGACATAAATGAGACATCATATTCTGTATAAGCACATAGGAACAGTTTAATGATGAACTTTATTTGGAGAAGCACATGATCATAGTGATAAGGGGACCCATCCTATGCATATACCAGACTTAGATCTTATAATTATAAAGAGAAGAAAAAGGAGGAATGGAGGTGGGGTAGAAAGGGTATGTTGCCTTGGACATGATTGGTACATATCTACGTGTATGATTTGATATGATGTCCTCTCTACTCTTTATTATGATTTTCAGTATATGATATGATTTGATATGCTAGTTGTTACCATTATATGCTGTTTTTATGACACTTTGATGATTGCCGACTACTAAATTTAGAAAAAGGAAATTAATGTTAAGTTATGCATAGGGTATGAAATTCACGGTATTCAAACAAGGTTTGGTACGATAGAAAGGAAAACTTTTAAATGATAAATAGAATATGAAAATTCAACTTAGAAGATACAGATTTGATTGCAATAAATATAATATACATATATATATATATCCAAATTTAATCAACAATTTTACTTTAAATTGCTCTAAAAATAATACAAATAAATTATTGAATATGTACATAATATACATAAAATATGAATGTAGAAATTAATAAAATATGTTAAAGAATGAAAGAATTATGAATGTATGACCTAAAACTAGAAGAAATAATTTTTTTGAAAGTATAAGATTAATTTTCAATGTAAATCCATATTTAAAAAGTACATATAAATATTAAAATGTAGAGTTTTAGCTCATTCTAAAGATTTTGTGAAGGACATAACAATTTCACATTAAAGAAATGATTTTACACACTTTTATTCTAACACTTATCTGAAATTGTGAGTACAATCATATTACTCAACGAATATATCACATTAGTGTGTAGGTTTTGCATGTGGGGTTGTCCCCCATAAAGTGGCTTAGTCTAATCAAAACTTTTGTCACCTGCTTTCTACCTAATTCATATGTCTTAAGTGTCCTCAACACTTCACTTTACTTATTGCCTTTTGTTTTTGGTATTAGAGACATGACTCCCCATTTCCCGCATTACTATTAGGATCATTTGGATGGTTTTGATCTAACCACAAAGCCCCTTTGAACTTGTACTTGACATGAACTGGATAATCAAGATTTGTAGCATAACTTTAAAGGTAAACCTGCATGCATGCAATTAGCTAAACGTGTCACAAAAGAGAAGTAAAACTTTAGGACCTAAATTAAATGTTAGATTTTGGAATCCGCACCATATGTATACATATACGGGAAATTACTTGACAAGGAGGATTACGAGATGTGAGCACGAGTTAAGAGTAGTCAAAGAGGAAGGACGATGTGTGTCAGTGCTAGTTGGCATGAGCATGTACTCTCAACCAAAACGTTGAATGGCTTTGCAGTTTGTCAAGTTCAGTTGCTTGCCAATTCATGCACAACTTGCCATTCTTTTCCACTAAAAAGATTGACAAGTGAACGTGGGGATTAATACATGGATGAATGACCATGTGTGTGAATGCAGTTGCAGACCCTTCTTCTAGAAGAGAGCATATTGGTTTTGAGGGGCGAAATATCAGAAGTAGCAGAAAGAAAAAATCTGCAGCAATCCCTATGACAGGGCTGAGCTGAGTCAGTTCTTTCTGTGAATGAATGAATAATTGGTCCTCTACAATGCCTGACGCAACAATCTCATCGACTGGACTGGAGCTGGGACATGGCAAAACTGAAAATGTATCCCCGACCCCGATCCGAATTTTTTATTGCATTCACAAAAATGGATCTCATCTACGGGTGTGTATTGTATTAGCCTAGCTCTTTTTTAACCCATTTCATCACTGTATATCACCAAGTACTGCCACCAAATTCACGAACTTTCCACCACTAAAACCGTACTTTACTTGCTGTGTCTGGTTTTATTATGATTCGGTCAGCATGCTCGAGGACAGTCGGCCACCTATCTTGAGCAAAACGAACCAAGCAGGTGAAAACCTGGAGGCAACTTACTGACACCAAATCTAGCTCCTCAATGAACCCCTAGAATGTCTAGACTCTAGAGTGCCTACCAAAAGATAAACTGATCAAAACTAATGGAAAATTTCAAACCCCCCTTTTGTTAGAAGCCCAATAAACAGTCCTATAGTGAACCAGGTAACGTGGACATAAGAATTTAACAAATTCAATTTGAAAAAATGGTCTGGCTACGGATGATAATCTCAAATGGATCAAGTTCAAGTTTATGGTGGAGTTTTCAGATAATCCATCATAACTCTGGCCTAAGCCAGCTGTGTTTCAATAAATAATCTGACAGCAGTTTTCCAAAAAAAAAAAAAAAATCCCGAATATATGACAAGTAAAGGCCAAGGAAAAGAAACACAAGCACCGCACAACTTCTCTTGTGCTCGTTTGATCTCTGCCATTTCATCCTCTCTTCTACCATTGCATCAGTGTCCTCGCTCCGTCTCTCCCTCTCAATATCCTGCCAGACAAGCACATGGTCCCTTACAAGGATGCTGTAACATGAATAAGAAAGAATAACCACATGTTCAAGCGGAAACACCCCTTCTCTATGTTTTCTCTTACTGCATATTTGCAAGCCCGCTGGCATATTTCTCTGATATCAGACCACCGAAGCCCCGAGTATATATTTGGAAACAGCTCTGACGTCTACATCCTTAGGCAATGATTTCCTCAAGTAAGCCTCGAAGATTTGGTGGCGAGATTCCCCATCAGGAAGAGGAATATAAATCAGTTGATCAAGAAGTCAAGGTTGCAGAAGTGCTTGGTCTATGATATCAGGTTGTTACTAGCACAGATGATGAGAACTGTTTTCTCAGTAGACATCCCATCCATCTGTCAGAATGTGGTTCAGAACTCCGTCAGCAGCACACCCAGGATCTCCCCACTACTTACTCTCCGCAAATATAGTGCATTGAAAAGCATAAGCAAGAAGAAACCAGCAATACAAAACATCCCAAACGGATTTGTATCTCAATAATGAAATTCCATATAATCAAAATCATTGTGATGGACATAAAACAGAGGCCCTGAAAATTAAATAAACCTGAGTTGGAATTAAGTCCCGTTGAAAAATAGAAAACAAGAAGTAGATTGGTGTCCTTGTAGAAAGTATTCTCTGACATGGGCCTCACTTTTGCCAACGACATTGTAAGCAATTCAGGGCCGTGACACTGATGAAGTTTGCTTGGCAGTAGTTAGTGACAGCTCTAGCAAGACGTGTTTTACCACATCCAGGAGGGCCACAGAAAAGAACTCCTATAAAGGGCGCATCACTGGGTATTGGAATGTCTGAAACACAATAGTCAGACCTGTTGTAGGGACACAAAGGCACATATCAAAATAACTAGTGTAACACATCTAGCGCATTCTGCAACAGCAGGCACCTTCTGAAGCTCATTCTTAACATTCTCCAGACCTCCAGTATCCTCCCAGATAACGTTAGGTACTTCAACAAACCGATCCAAAATTTCTCCACTTTTGCGTTCAAAAGACAAAACCAAGTGAATCTATAAAAAGTATGCAACAAACCAAATTAAGTAAATTCATAGTAACCATCTCACGCAGTACAGATGGGTTGGTTGTTCCAAAAGCAATCTTTAAACGTTCAATAGTCACCGCCATTGAGTCAAGCACTTCAGCATCTTTGGACATCCATCTTATGGGAATACATTGAAGTGCAGCCTCAGCGCAAAGGGCAGCTAAGTCAGCAGCGACATAACCATGTGTGTCCTTATAAATCCTATCAAATCAACCTGCAGAAATCAAATAAGAATTCAACATGTTAGTTCACATAGAAGGTTAACTACATAAGATTAGACAATTACACTAACCCCTCCCCTCCTGTTGCAACAGACAGAGCAAAAAGACAAAGAAAGAACAATTTCTTACTTCTTCAGCAAGCTTCAAATTCTTCATATGGATACGAAGAATCTAGAGATGCCCAACCTCATCTGGAAACCTAATATCAATTTTGCAGTCTAACCTTCCAAACCTTCTTAGAGCTAGGTCAATGCTAGGAAGAGTAGTAGCTCCAATGAAAATAACATGTTCACAAATAACTCTATTCTTTAGGGTTAAAAGTTAGGAGACAATTCTCCTCTCAACTCCAGGGCAACCACCATCAATAAAGATGATAGCTGGTGCATTCTTCTATGTTTCCTCAAATGCTTTTCTAATATTGCTTTCACTATCTCCAGCCAATTTGACATGATCTCTGGTCCATTTACAAAGAAGGAGAAAGCACTGGTTTCATTAGCAACAGCACAGGCAAAAAAAGTCTTTCCAAAACTAGGAGGTGCATAAAGCAGAATTCCTTTAGGTGGCTTCGCTCCAATCGATTTGGATAGCTGAGGATGTCTCAAGGGAAGCCCTACCACCTCACCA
This sequence comes from Erythroxylum suave, assembly GCA_027563595.1. Classification (NCBI taxonomy): domain Eukaryota; kingdom Viridiplantae; phylum Streptophyta; class Magnoliopsida; order Malpighiales; family Erythroxylaceae; genus Erythroxylum; species Erythroxylum suave. Next base: position 44,667,543 of record JAOSBN010000005.1, on the reverse strand, counting down.
ATCTGAGCCGTCTGTTTTCTAAGACTAACAACATCATCATAACAAACTTCATACAATCTACCTTTGTCCTCCCTACCCACCAAGTCTCCATCACAGAAAATCTGTGTCCAGTGCAACTACACAGAAATCTGGTGGATACACTCCGCCTCCACCTCTCATAAGAAAAAGATCACCATCCCAAACTTGGGCAATATTCTTCCACGAAATAAGCTGAAAATTGCAACTATTCATGAGCTAAAGATTAAAAAAAGAAAAGCAAGAAGAAAGGGTGAAGTAGGACATATATTAAGTGAGGCTATTGACAGTACTATATTTCTACCACAACTTTCTAAACAAAACTAATTTTCTTTAACTTACTGTGCAAGATCACTCTAGGAGCTCCAAATGGTAGCAAATCCATATCATGACCATTACTCTTAATTACTTCCATGGTTATACTTTTACAATCAAATTATAAACACTTTTTGATAAAATAGCTGCAATAATGTGAAGAATCAACCACCCAGAGTATAAGTAAATTCAGATAAATCAACAAATTTATTAACATCCTCATGCCTCTGCAAACTCGATATTGATAGCTCCATGTGTCTGTTTTTGACACAGAGTTCAAGATAATGACACAAAGAGCTTGATGTTTCCAGTATAGAATCCATATCAAACATAATTATATAATTCAAAAACCCAAGTCACAGAGGGACTTCTTGAGAAAAAGAAAAAGAGGCTGAAATGGACCTCCCATGTTAAATCACCAACTTCATTATTTAACTGGTTATGAAAGTAACAAATCCTAGGTATGATTTTGGAAAGGAATACGTATAATTCCAAAGTAAGGAAATTACAAGCACAAGTCAATTCTGAATATTAAAACTAAAAAGATTCAGTTCTGAGCTCAGAATTACAAAACAGAAAAACACAACTCATACAAATATTCACTTCAATTTATATTTAGTGGAAAACTATAAAGCATATTAATCTCCAATACAGTAAAGATCGATAATAAACTCATTTTTTTAAAGTATGCATCAAATAGATTTCCAGTAATTCCCTCAATTGTGTCATCTATAGGCAGCATGTAAACATGTTTTTCCATATTTGACATCAGGACATTGGTGCATGGAAACAATGTCCCCAAGCCTAACCCTGAGATTCCTCGTGACAATCTTATTCAGCCTGATTTTCGATTCATCACATTTCTCATCAGCAAGAGCAATGCAAACTGTATCTTTCCTTTTCTTTCCCTAAACCCCACAAGCATGACAACAGCACAAAGTCATTACCGCTTTGGTATCTTTACAGTATAATTGAACAATAGACAATAGAGAAAACAAGAAAAACAACAGAAAGTTATTGAAATGCACTTCGATTACTCATCACCGGACAATCAAGTATAAAAAAATAAGCGCCCACCTAACTAGCTCACCAATGCATATACAACCTCCATTCAAATTCACCCTATCAATAATACAAATGCAAACTAGATACACAAACTTTCAGAAGAAGTGCACACGGGCACTAGATTTCCACAATCAACAACTGATGATGTAACCCGCCCAAACCTAGATACAACGTTAATCAGCTAACTAAAAACTCTTATGCCGAGAAACCATATTATTCACAGAATTACGGAATTCCCAATCAAGCAATCAAGAACCATAAACCCAAGCCTCCAAAAATCAGAGATTGTTAACAGACAAAACCTTGATCAAGATGGTGTCGCTGAGGAAAAATTGGAGCTTCTCCGTGGTGAAGGAATGAAGATGAACTACGGCGATGTCATCTTTAAAAGCCTCATCAACAACGTGCCGATTGGGAACCTTTTTGGGCCCCTAAATTATGGTATAAAGTCCTTCCTAGTATCCCTACTGTAGACAAAGGAAAGCAAATTCGAAAATCAGAAATTAGAAGCTAAACAAAATCGAAATCGAAGATGCAGACGCAGAGAAGAGAATACTAAATCTATTAACACTTACGAGTCAGAGGATTCAGCTTAGTCAAACATTGTTAAGCCAGAGAGTGTTGCAGAGAGACCTCAAGAGATTTTGGAAAACTACTAAACCAGCGACCTGACCACAATCGCACACAATTAGCAGAGACCAATTTTAAGAGTAAATGTAACATATTGCAGCTTAACCATGTGTCCTTATATCCTCGGGTGATTAACAGTTCTTGCATCAAGTACCTCGCTCTCACTCTACTGACATCTTCACATGAGGGATTAGATGCATCTTAGCCGAGAACAGTTACCTTGAAAGTTTTTTAGGAGATCCAGAACCACGATGCATGTAGACTTCAAGTTTCACTTCAACATTGGACTCATCGAAGCTATGATTAGGAGAGCAGTCAATTTTTCCTCCATTGTCGCGCTGTTTAGTGTAAAAGTTGAATCTCCGGTATGCATAGCCATACTTTTCACCGCAACCAACGAATTACTTTCCAAAATATGACATTAATCATCCAATTCTCCGTTAATTTTGAAAGAGAGGATTGTTTTTAAACATAAAAATATTTTATACCACAAAACTGCTCAAACTGACACATTAAGAAAAGCATACAAGCAACTTTACTCAATTAATATGTTGATCTCACCTAAACTCCACTTGCTCCATCATGTACATTGAGATTATTAGTAATCACTCAATCTCCTTAGAAAATAGTAGTAAGGGTGAACTACCAACTCAATAAAAATAACCGATCGTACTCTTAAAATCAATAACTCAATAAATAATTATAAAACTTAGTCAAGTGATTAAAACATTCAATATAATATAAAGACACACATCAATACTCATTTTAATCCGAAAAATTAACACACATTATAAAAATCTTACCGAACAATGATTATCACAAAAATTAATACGTAATTATCATTTATGCTTTATCTAATAATTAATTGAATTGTCTGGGTTTAGCTTGACCTATTAGACTTGCATTCAATGATTTGCTAGCTTATCTCATCTCATCAAAATCTCTCCCAAGTGAAAACATAATTAAGCATATAAATATCAATACAAAGTACCTCAATCTCTCTTAGTACTACTCCAGTACGTAGTCATTGGCACAAGATATCCCCAATACTCAGAATACCTCGATACCACTTTGGTACCTTATTATCGGCACAAGACATCCTCAGGACCTCAGTATCTGCTCCACGAACAAATACCTAACTACCACTCACTCATATCAACACAACCTAACCATTTAAGACCATCGAATGTAGCCTATATTAGGTAATCCATCAATTCTCGATTTTTACAAATTATTCACAACATATTATCAACTCGTCTTTATTTAATTCCATATTTATGTCAAATTAACAATCAATACACTTCAATATACATAACAAAATATAAAAACAAAACACCTTATAATTCATGTATGAAACCATTAATGAATAATTTAATTAATGACTAATTCAAAATATAATTTAGTAATAGTAAAACGATATTTTATTTTAATAGTAAAGTCCAAGGTTATCTTTACCTCAATTTCATATTCAATTAATTGATAGTCTCAATTAGTCCTTAATCAAACTTTCGAACCTAAAATTTACAAAATTCTATCAGATGAATTTACGAAAAATTTCTAACTCAATTATACCTAATAATCCAACATTATTCTCTTTTCTAATTCATTCTTAATTATAAAAATAATATCATTACTAACCTAACCACCATAATTATTAAAATACCCTTGACAAATTCAAAGTCCCATTTTACCCTCAATCATTTCAATTAATACCAAAAATGCCCTTCTTATAACTAAATTACAGATTCGCCTTTCACTTTTTGCATTTCCTATTATGCCCCTATATGCAACTTAAATTCTCAAAAGATGTCATCTTCTTCACCCTCTCCTCTTCTCCTATCTACTCTTCTTTTATCAATTTTCCAGCCATACTTTCTCCTTTTTTTATTCTTTCATAAAACTTCAAATATTGTCCCAAACAACCATAACATGAAAACTAACTATAAACTAGTGTGGGATGATCAAAATCATAAAAAGTCACAAAATTGTTTCTGAAAATTTACCTAAATGTAAGGGATTTTTGGGTTGTAAAGCTCCACAACTTCCTCCAATTTTTTGGAAAACAAACACAATGAGGGAACCTATAAGGGAAGTGTTACGTGCAGATGAAAGAGCATGTTTTTAGTCACACCCACCAACTGGGAAATGAAGAGAAAAGATGAAGAAGATGGTGATTGTCGTTGGCTGTCTCTATTTTTCTAGCTATTGGTTTTTTATAAGTGTTTAGTAGAATATAGGATAGGTTGTTATATAAATTTTATGAATGGGCTTTACATGAGATCCCAGATACTTAAGAGTGAAATTCGATATTCGATTCTCGCTACTAAATAGAGAGATATGTGCTCTTGAATTTATCGTAAACCTTACCAATTAATTATAGTATATTTAGCTGCTCATCTATAAAAACCCCTTTGTTTCTCTCTTCCCATAGCATGTATAGTAAATTAGATAGGACAATGACATGTAATAGGACTATATAATAGTGATTAGTGTAGGGTAAACATACACTCCATTGTATTATATCCTCCCATTTGACGGGTGGTTCACTAAAATTGTAGCGCCCCCTTACCGTAGAGTACCCACCGGAACACCCATAGATCATTCCGGTACATATTCTACGATAAGAGAGGACTACAGAAAAACAACTCTAAACGTCACATGGCATCCCAATGATAAAACAGTAATATGAAATTGAAACTTTTAAAACCAAACTATGTTCCCTTTCATTTCAT
>JAOSBN010000005.1:44647678-44662686 GCA_027563595.1 Erythroxylum suave | reverse complement strand
ATCACAAATAATTGATTTAACCACAAATCCATAATATAAACCATATTTCTTACCTAAACAAGCTTCAAATCCTCAAAGATCACAATTTTCTTCCTTTCTCCCACCATACACGAAAATCATTATCTTGAGGGGGTGAGAGTTTGGTTTGTTATTTTATGGGTAAGGAAGAGTAACAAAGAGGGAAAAATAGAGATAAAACTAAGCAAAGTAGCATGGAAAAAGAAGAACCACGAAGAAGAAGAAGAAGAGTTTTGTAAGAGAGCTTTCAAATGAAATAAGAACAAGTGCCAAGACAAAGAAAGTGTCGTGGTTTACCAAGAAGAAATAAGGGTTTTATCTTAATAGTAAAACCTTAAGGTGACATGATAGGCAAGTGACACATGTCACTTGCCACATGTCAACCTCTCACATTTTCTCTTAAATTTCTTCCAATTTAATTCCAATGGCTCAATTTAAATAAAATCTAAAATCATGTAACACAATTCCAGTGCCATTGGACAGTCAATTTTGGTACCGAAAACCACATAGTCTGTCACTTGAAATTTTCCGGTCCGGACATTTATTCCGGAAAAATCCAGAAAAATTCCTAAAAATCCCTTAAAATAAAAGATACTCAAAGAAACACTCAATTGACTTTTTCAAACTCAATTACCACGTTAACCAGAATAACATTTCATTAGGCACAAAATAAAAACCGGGAAATATCATGAATGCATGTACAGTTTCATGTGCAACAGTTCCACTATTTTCCAGTACCAGTATGCATGAACAATCCTAATTAAGCCCAATCACTCTCATCCTATGCCAAAATTACTATTCTACCCTTCCTGTAGGGGGTGGGATGTTACAAAAATGATGCATAGCCCATATCATCTTCCAAACCTCTTTGGAGTAGCCATATTGAAAGAGCTTATGTGGGATATTTTTTAGTTTCAAGCACAAGCAGCATCTAAGTATTAACATAAATTTATCAAGCATGTTCAATGTAAGGACCCTACCCTTGATGACTTTCCATGGATGCACGTGGGAGGATATCTTTGCACTAGACTATCCTATGCCATTGCACTTTGAATTGCACTCCTTGATAGAATTTCCTACAAGATGAGTTGGAAAATTTGCCACTCTTGGAATTCCTCCATATATTTCTAACACATACATCCTCAGTTAATGTAGCATTAAGAATTACTTGCCTTAAATTTGACTGATTAATTGCCCTTATAATTTCATTTTTGCGAGTCAATGCATCAATTATTATATCATTGTCAGAGATGAAAGTTTTAAATATCAAAAGCTCATTTATATTGTTTAATGTATCTGTACCCATCCAATTGTCTTCCCAAAAATAGGTGTTTCTTCCATTGCTAATTGATTTAGCAATTCCATAACTTACATCTTTTTTAATTCTAAAGATATATTTCATGATGGTAGAAGCAACATTAGTAATTCTACATTTCTAAGAGTTTATTCCTTTTATGTAATATTCCCGCACACACTTTGACCATAGTGACGATTTGTCATCAACTAGTTTCCATATCCTCTTAGTTATCTCACTTTATTGAGAATCTTCAAATGAAAGATACCAAGACCTCCCTATTTTCCTGGAAGGCAGATATCTGCCCATCTAATGGTTACCTTATTATTCCCATACTATCCACCTAACCATAGAAAACTCCTTAGGAGCTTATCTAAGCTTTTGATGATAGCTTGTGGTAGAGCTAGATGACAGACCCAGTGAATATTGATAGAATTCAGAACTGCAATTATCAATTAGGGCTTACCTGAAAAAAAAAAAGGTCTCTTTAAGTAGACATGGCATCCAACATAACTAAAAGAAAATAATCCATGTGAAAACTTGTAATAGAAAAAATCATCTACTCATGAGTTTTTGTCTTTTCAGATAAGAAGAAAACGCTTTTAGATACATCGAGTTCCTGTCTCGACATCTTAGAGAACATCTTTAAGGCATTAGAGAGACATGTGATGGAGTTCTTATTGGATCAAAATAGAAGGATCAAATCATCTACAAAGGTGATATTTGTGATCTTGAATTATAATGAAATTTAAAAGTTATATTCTTCTTTACTACCATGATTAGTAGTATGTTAAGAACTTCCATAATCAATGCAAACACATAAGGGGACGTAGGTTCCTTTATCTGATCCCTTTATTTATCTGATCCCTTTATAACTTTTGATTGCTCTAGTAGGCTCCTCATTCGCCAATATATGAAAGATAGTTATAGAAATGCACTGTTGCATTCATTCAATAAAGATATCCAGAAAATTCATAACTTTCATAATGTTTACTATGAAGTTACAACCAACATTGTCATAAGCTTTCTTTAGATCAATTTTGATCGTACAATTCTTCCTATCTTTTCTTTTTGACATAATTACTTAATAGCTCCTACAAGAGGATAATATTGTCGCTTATGCTTCTCCTTAGAATATAAGATGCTTGGGAATGATGAATATAGTTGATAAGCACTCTTTTAGTTCTTTTAGCTAGTAGTTTAGAGATTATCTTATATATAGCATTACTGCATTCTATACATCGATAATCATTAAATTTACTTTGCACATTGCCTTTGGGAATCAAGGCGATGTATGTTCTTTTTATATCACCCAATAACTTCCTATTCTTATAGAATTTCATTATGGCATTAACTACTATGTCTTTGATCGTTGGTGAAGCTTTGATAAAAACTTTGATGTTAAAAAATCAAACCCTAGAGCTTTATGAGGATCCAATAGTTTCAAAATCCTTTCAATCTCTTGTGTGGTTACTGGATTAGCCAACAGGTTCCTCTCCAAAGAAGTAACAGATTCCTTCATTATTTCTTAGATAAGTTGGATAGAGGATACTGTATTGGAAGGAGCATTCATGGAATTATTAAAATAATTAGCAGCCTCCTCTAATAGTAGTCCCTATTTGTAAATCATATTATTGTCCTTGCAATCAATACAATCATGTTCAATCCTCTTCTAGCTACCACAACTTTGTTAAAGAACATAGAATTTATGCCACGCTCTTTAAGCCATGCAATTCTAAATCTTTGCTTCATCGTAGAGAAATCAAATATGAGAGTTGTAATAGATTACTATTGGCTATTCTCTCATATTCTTGAAGGTGTGAAGAGTATGGATTTAAGTTAAAAGCCCCTTATATGGAATCTAAAGCCTATTTAACTATATGTAGAAGATTTCAAGTGTTGTCAATATTGTCCTTATGTAGAATCTTCAATTCATTCTTGATCACTCTTATCCTCTGTGAGTAAATATATTATTTAGTCCCTAATATAGTAGCATTAATGCCTTTCTATATAGTTGCATCAAAACCATCCAGATTAGCAAGAAAATTGTTAAACCTGAATGGAATTTTAAATCTTACCCTATCAACTTGAGTAATAATAGGAGAGTGATTTAAAAGGCTTGGATTGGGAAACACTAAGTAGCAATTAAGAAAGAATTGGAACCATTCCAGATTCACCAAACAACGATCAATTTTTATCCTAATAAGATTAGGGCCACTTTGATTATTACTCCAAGTTAATAGATTCCTCCATCCTAGAATGTATGTCATTTGAATGTTTGTTAAACATTGCCGCAACTCATAATAGATTCCTCCCTCCTAGAATGTATGTCATTTGAATGTTTGTTAAACATTTCCTCAACTCAGAATATGGTTTTCCAAAAGCTCTCTTACCTTCAACCTCATTTATAGACATGATTGAATTAAAGTCACCAGTTAGCATCTATGGCTCATATATGGTAACTGCTAGCTCTCTTAATCGATTCCATAAAGAACTCCTTAGGTAGCAACTGTTATGGGCATATATAAAAGTGATAAAGAAGTTTTTCTTAGTTACTTTATCCATTACAATGATGTGTACAAGCTCATCTATTGTGAGGATGACATTAACATCCATAGTTAAATGATCATAAAGCATAATAATCCTCTCATTTAGGTGACAATCATAATTGGTGATTTACCTCTAATTTAGTTGCAAAGATTGCAATAGTTTGCATTTATCCTATTTGATCATGGTCTCCAAAATGCCTATTATGTCTAGTTAATTTTGCAAGATAAAATCCTTCAACAAAAGCTTGTTAGATGGAGCATTAGCCCCTCTTATATTCTAAGATATGAACTTTATGGATTAGTAATGATAACAAGTTTTTTTTTTTTTGCCTAACTTTCTCTTAAAAATTGTTTCAAACACTTAGTCAACTACCACATTATTAGACATGACAGGCTTTCCATCTGATTTATTGTCTTGGAGTAAAGTAAAGGAAGTTGCATGATTTTTATCAAGTGCAATTTGTGTCTTGGAAGAGGTTTGCACCTCTTCAAATTTAGATTTCTCTCATTCCACTAAGTTATCACTTGTCGTATCACTATGAATATATAGACCACATTTCCCTACTTGTCACAAGTTTGAACTAGTATACGAGATTCTTCGACCTCCAAAGTATCAACCCTAATGGATGATGGCTACGTTTTGTCAATATTAGTTTTGTCTCCAATGTCTTGATTATTAGCAACATAATCCAAATGGTTTGTATTTTCTTCACTATTCACATTATTCTCCTCCCTAATGATTTGATCTTACGAGCTTAGTACTTTCCTCATAAGAGCTAGTCTTAAACTTCTTTCTCATGGGTTGTCACCTCTTAGGAGTTTCAACCTTCTTAGGTTTCCAAGCATAGGTTACTTTCATCTCATCTTTAGCTAGATCAAAATCTATATTAAGTTTGATGATATGAATGTTATCAATTAAAGGTGATATAGCACTTACTATAACACAGAGCCTAGAAAAGTTAACCCTTGAGATCTCAACAGTAGCTTGGTCTATGCAAATTGGTCTCCCATTAAAGTTTGCCTTATAGCTCAACCTTATAGTGGTCCAATACTTAAAGGGATCATTATGGATACATATCTAGATAGGGATGTTGTCTTATTTTATTTCACTCATATTTGAAGCTAGCCTTAACAATTGTAGTAGCAAAGGTGTTATAAACATACCATAATCCTATCTCTAGGATCCTTTTTATGTCTTCTTGGTTTGAGAACCTAAAGAGGAACGTACAATCACTATTCAACTACATATCAACAAGACCAAATTATTTCCAACTTGAATGAATGAATTCCTTCATCACATGGTAGGATATCTTTCTATCCAAAAAGTATCTTACTCTAAATACCAACTTTAAGCACCTTTAATTGAGGGGATACCGTAAAGGAATATATAGATCTATTAAGGCGGTAGTAAGATAGCTTTGTATCTGCTTTACGATTACCAACAACTTATCCATGTTTTCTAAACTTAAGGTTCATGTTTTCCAAATGGAGTTTGCTAAAAGCTATTAACAAGGGGTGACAAGAAGATTGGAGCTAAAAGACTACGAAATAACTGGATTAAAAGAAGTAGAGGAAGATGCAGTAACTCTACCGAGAGGTAGAAAGTCAATAGCGGGTTTCTCCATTACTAACCACTGGACAGAACAAATACACATTGGTTAAAAAGTGTAGGTAAGTAGATTTAGGAAGCGAGGGTATATCACTAGAATATAGTCGTGTTGGAGAGGAAGGTAATTATGAGAAGAGGGTTTAAACATTCAGGGCTCGTTTGGTTCCATTTATGTTTTTTTTGTTATGATTTTTAGTTTTAGTTTTATGCTTTATATTTTATGTTTATAGTTTATGTTTTTAAATTAAAAAACATAAACTCATTTGGTTGAGATTTCTAATATAAAAATTGAAAAAAAACCTGTTTGGTTAAAATCTGTAATAAAAAATTAATAAAACATGTTTGATTTTATCATGTTGTTTTTATTTTTTAACTATAATCTTATGTTAATTATTTTAATATATTATATTATGCCTTTCTCATTATGGTAATAAATAAATTATATGCATATTTATATAATTAAGAAATTCACATATTAATTGTATATAACAAAATTTTATAAGTTAAAAAATTACATTAAATCATTATAATTAATAAAAGACGTTCGTCATATTATATTTCCTCAAAACATAATAGTATGATCATTTACAAAAAGAAGCATAAATCATTTAAAGCTAATCATTCTATATTTGTCTAGCAATTTCATCTTGCTTCCAAAACATACTTTGAAGTTGTGTTGGAGTGATATTATACTTCACTTAAAAAATTTTACCTTCATTTCACTTTCCCTAATTTGTTCTTCGTTTTCAATTCCCAAATTTCCTTCAATTTATTTAATTATGTCATGTTATTTCTTACCTATTATTTTTCCAAGACACTTATATTTTGTTTTGAAAATTTTGAAAAATCTCTACTCTAACATTATAAGATCATATTTCCTAAAAATTGTTTGTACGCTAATAAAAACTGCTTAGATAATTGTGAAATTGAAATTAGAAAGAAAGAAGAATAAAATTTATGAACACAAGGTCACATAGAGACGCATCTTTATTACTAGACATATGTGTATCATACAAGGTAGAAAGTCCCTCTACTATTAGTAATAATAATAGTAATCCTACATAGATATATGCAATATTTCATTAAAAAAGATGCAAGTAATATTTGGATAATCAAACCTAGAATGTGTGAGATTTTCAATATTAGTAATTAAGTTAAAAAAGGTAGATGTCATTCTGATTGAGCATCAGAGTTAGAAAACAAATTTGATCTAGACATCATTAAAACTAGACAGGAAACAACATAAAAGTGAAGTTCTAAAAATAATAAACATTAAGATACGCTACCTTCAACCTTTAACAAAATAGGATATATAAATCACAAGCATTATCATATATGTTGCAGGCCTTCTACAAGTTTCACAAAGAAAGCAAACTTGATCAATAAAATTTGATTTGAAGCTTTCTTGCTCTTGCCTTATAACACCTTAAAATCTATAAAGACTAAGTTGAGTTCTCAACGACTTTCAACACTTGCAATGAGTCACATAAGGATATCTTAAAAAGCCAAAGTCTCAAATGAAAGATGACAACGACATCACCTCACCTAGGAGCCCTCTCCAACGCCACTTAACCAAACTTCCCTTTTCAAGATTTAGAAAAGATGTGACAAAGTTGCTTGATGACCATCCGTTATGAATAATCGAACTGCAAGCTTATGGATGAATTTGCATTCAGGAAATTACGACCAACTCAAAATAGGAATTCCATAAAATGAAATGTTCAACCTCATAAATCCCAAGAAAATATTTAGAAAATCCAAGTTGCATCGCTTGAGGATACCGGGATAGAATTTAAGATCATATTGAACAGAAAATCAAAAGTTCAAAAGCTTGACTAGGATGAAGGTAAGGAGGTTGAGAGGAAAATTTGAGGAGACATATTTCCCTTTTCCTACCCCAGAACCAAGCATGAATTTTTTAATCAAGCTTTCATAATCATTTTAATATATTAACTCATTCCTATGAAGAACAAAAGATATTATAAGTAAAAAAAATACATAATGGAAAAATAAAATAGGACAAACATTTTACTATAGTGACCATCCTCATTAATCTTGTACAGGCTTTGAACATCTTTTGCACCTGATAAGAAATAAATTCCATATTTTATTCAGTTAATCACAAGTAATGATCTCCAAAATGATGAATATGCATACCCACTGCTAGAAGTCTATTTAGAATATGTATAAGAATTGCAGCACATCAATGACATTATAACTTCTTTCTCCATTTTATTATAAATAGCCAGTTATCTAGCAAAGATTTGTCCTTATACGAATCATTCTAGGGGGGTCAAGCAACTCAAAATCTTTCTTTCAAAAAGTCAAGAAAACAATAAACTAGAAAAAAACATTTAGAAACGTAAAAACGAATAAACTAGAAACACAAAAACTAGAAAACTATAAATTTAGAAATGCAAAAGCTAGGCGCACATAAATGCCAAAAACGCAAAAATAAAAATAAAAGACCAGAAATGAATATATGAAAAAACAACACATAAAAACAATAAACCAAAAATATAAAAAATGATAAATTAGGAAAATGAAAAAGTTGAAAAATCAGACATCGATGGAAAATAAGAAACTAGAAAAACTAGAAAAATAACACAATCCAATGAAAACAAATTTCAATATAATCAGAAAATTATCAAAGCAGTTTCAATAACTCGCCTGGTGAAAACCCCAATCTTAATTTCACTTTTTCGATGAATATAAAAGAGGAAAGTGAGCAAAATTTTCAATTTTGGAGAAGAATAACAAACCTAGAAAAAACTCTTACATTATGCAACAAAAATTTGAAAGAACAACAAAGTAGGAGAGAGAAAAGATGTGAGTTAGGGACGTAAAAGAGAAAAGAACAAAGAAGCTGGGGAGAGAGAAGAGATGATTTAAGGACCTAAGAGAGAAGAGATGAGAGTTTCTACACTGGAAGAAGTTTATAAGAGGAGGAAGTAGAAACAAAAACCTATTGTGAAATATTTTTCAACAAAAACTTGTTGTGAAATATTAGAAAAACGTCTCGTTTCTATTTTTGTGAAACTGTTGTAGTTTTTATTTTTAGAAACGACAGATTGCAACAATAAGTAACCAAACATGTTTAAACATGTTTCCTTTTTTATAAAAACCACAATAAGAAACAAAAAAAATAAAAGAGAAACACCTTAGGTTACCATGCAATCCATACAACCGTGAGGAAGAAGAGGAGACTACATCGTGTAGTGATAGAGTGAGGAAGGCAAACCGCTTAAAAGTTAGCAAAATTGTAGTTATTTCACAAAAATTTTACATAAAGTATTAACTACTTAATTTAATTTTAGTTAAATAATTGAGAAAATTTATTGAATCAATTTAATATTATATTTAAATGATGAGAAGTAACTCTTAATTTAAAATTTGATGTTCAAAAATTTATCAAAAATTACATATTTGTATTTAATAGACAAACTAAAAAATCATTTCCTAATAACATAATATTTAATAATAAAATAAATTTAATTATATCATACTTGTTTCCTTTTTTAGAAGGTATATCATGTATAAAGATTTAATATGTAAATATAATGTATTTGTAAGAATGTTATTATAGATTCATTTCACACGTTCAAAGTGAATCAAATTTTAAGTTAGAAAAATATTAAAGAGTTAATTGTAAAAAAAGTTTAAACTTTCCTCAATTTTGTAATATTAGTCAAAACTTTAAAAAGTGACGCTAAAATGCTCCAACTTTTAATTTGCGACAAAAGTGGTCTACCTTTAAACCCTTTATTAATTGTGATGACATGGCGAGCTGCGTTAGATAAAATATATGACACATATATTGAATTTATCACTATGAAATTTTAATTAATTACAAATAAAAAAAATTTAATTCCCTAATACAATCTAACCAAAAACTTGGAAGAACACCATTATTATTTTGCCTCCATATTTGATTTTATTTGTTAACCTCACCTTATTCCATCATGGTTTTATTTAGTAATGTCTCCCTACTCTGTCATGATTTTGTTTCTCCTTTAAACCTCTATTTTTGATTCTATTTAATAACTTCTTCCTGCTCACTTATGGATTTTTGGTAATGTAAGATTTAACATTATAAGTTTATGAGTTCATGTTTTTATTGTTTACTTCATCTTGATTTTTGTGGTTTTCTCCATGTTTTCCATTTATGGTTTTTATGCATTTTTTTCGTAGTTTCCATGACTTATCGTTTTGTAAGAACTTTATGTTTTTACTAAACATGATCTTTTCCGTGTTTATCATTGATTTGATTGTTGCTTTCTCCATGTTCTTTAAAGATAGAGATGATTTTAAGACATTGTTTGTCTACAGATGATTTTAAGAAATTGTTTGTTAGTGAATTAATATAGAAGACTATTAGTGGGTAGGAGGATTTTTAGGTAGCATAAATTAATTAAAATTTATTATTTGGAATATGCAACATACCAAGTAATCATTTTTAAATGATTTCATTAATTTATCTTGTTGTTTTGTTCTCACTGCTTAATGTTCATGAACTAACCATATAGCTTTATCCTAAATTTTTCTTATTATATCATATCCCTAACTCCCCTTAGTTTTTGTTTTATCTAATATTTATTTAATAAAAAATGTTTACCCTTGTTCTTTGGTAATGGATGGTGATCTTGTCATCTTGTGCACAATGTCTTTAAGATTCCAAAACGTCATGTTAAAAGATGTTTAGTGGTGGTCCAACCATAGTTTGGTAGTAATTACTAGTATGACGTTCTTGTCATGAACTGATTTACATTAAATTTCATAGAGACACTTTTTATATTCTTAAATTATAATTTTTTAGTCATTTATTCATTTTTTTTCTCACAAAAGCTCTAGTGTGCAAGTTGTTTTTGGATAATGTGCAATTGATTAAGAGGTTTTTATTTTATGAAAATTGGTTAAAAGGTGTTTTCTACGATAAATAAATTTTGAGAGCTTTATAATCTTATAGATTTTAATATGTTTTATTGAAAACTAATATAAAATTATATGTAACGTAGATGTTGGTAAGTTTTGAATTTCATTATGGTGAAGTATTAGAAAGAATTAGCAATAATAAGTATTTTTGTGGTAAGATCAAAAGGAAAAAGGATATGGGTGTTGATGAACTTGGCATGCTAGTTCTAAAAGGAGTATTAAAAGATATATGACATAGAGTTGTATCTATGTTTTACAAATTTAGTAAAGAGTCAATGAGATGTTTGAAAAAGTTGACCTTACACCGTGATAAGGACATGTTGCCGATGCTTCTCAACGTGCAAGAACTGAAGTAGCACAATGTTGAAATCTATTAGGAATATGGTTTTGAGAATCCTGCAACAGACGGTAAAGAAGATGATTATGATATCAGCAATGGCTACAAAACTAATGCACAATATAATATGGTTATAAATGAAGAAGGGTTATTCCAACTTTAAGTGGAACAAGATGATGAAGCTTATGTTGTTATGGGGATGAGTGAATTAAAAAATAATTTGGGTAATAAAATTTATACAACTAATGATGAAGAATATGTTACTGTCAGAGAAAAGGAGAAAAATGTGGGAAGAAGGCATGAAGTAATTTTAAATGTGATAATGTTGTGAATGAGGTTGGAAGTGGTGGGAAATGTAGCACTGGAAAGTAAACTTATTCAAAAAAATTCACAAAGAGAAGCATAGAATTCACTTGGTTAGTGTAGTGGATATGAGGATAGTGATCCTAAAGTTTAATCACCAATTTATAGTGATAATGGGAGGTACGAGGCATCTATCACAAAGAAAAAATATATTGTGTTTAATCAAAAAGTGGATATGAAAGATTTTCATCATGAAATTGCAATAACGTTTAAGGGAAAAGTTCAATTCTGGGAAGCAATCGTAAATTACCCAATTATGAATGTAAATGATGTTTCTATAGCGAGATTTATTATGAGAATATAGGTAGCTTATGAGTCACAATGTCCATTTAGGGTTTATTATATTTGGATTGGAAGTAAAAGAAACCTTTTCAGTGAAGGTATTAAAAAATAAGCATAGTTGCAAGAAAGTGAAAGAAACAAAGCAACCAATAATAAATGGATAACAAATGAAATTTTACATAAGTTTATAAGGGGCAACCAATTACTAAGATGATGAATTATCTTTAAAGGAAGTTTATAAATGGTAAAGAGGGTTGTATTCTCATTCATGTTTGATTGTTTTAGGTATCAGTTTGAGTGATTGCTGATTATGAAATTAACTTTGATTTCAATCCTAAGACTTTGTAAGACAACTTGTTATTATGGGGTGTAAAAGATCAATTTTTCTTATATCCTTATTAAGTTTAATGGATTTATTTTTCGATTTGCTCCGTAGCTTTTCCTTTACATTGGAGGATTTTTCACTTTAAATCTCAATGTTTATTTCATCATTTATTTCTTTTTCTCACATCTTTCCATTGTTGCAACTTGAAGAGTTCTTTTTTGTTGTTAGTATTCGGTTAATCTTTTATAGAATTGTGTATTCATCTCCCATTAGCATTAACTTGCATTTTCATTATGAAACTATTGCTATAATATCCCATCATAAGCTCCATAAACATATCTCTACCAACCACTATAAACACTAAAAATTTCACTCGTCTGTAGAAAAAAAAAACCTTATACAAATGAGTGTCTTATATAAGGTGCTAGCTCTAGCTATGGAATAGATTACTTAGACCGGACTTGAAATAAAAGAAAATGAAGGAGAGAAGGAATTTTAGACAAAAGAAAAGGGTAAAGTTTTAAGAACATTAAAGAATAATCTATAGATAAATGGCAAATGCAAAAAGAAAGGAATTTTAGTTAAATTGACATCCTAGTGGGCCCAAACCAGTAGAGTAGAAGGGTTCTTGGTGACACCATATACTTGAGCTGCTAAGAAAAAGGCTGAAAAAGAGTTTCGCTCAAGGAGGAGCCCAAACCCAATGTGAAGTTCACATTTAAGGGGGATATTATTCAGATTTCAAGTGTGAGTGAAAATCTCACATTAGAAAGAGATGAAATTAGTAAGGAACATATAAATAAAAATGACCCATAAACCTAATGCTTTAAGGTTTAGGGCTAGAGTGTAGTGTCAAGGCCCACGAGTATATTCCCCCACTAGACTCTCTCATGTTAAATCATTGAGAATTTTTTAATTATTTATCTTCCATATTTACGCCAAAAAAAGTGAACGTATAAAGGCAAAAGTATCGTAGATTTTTTAATTTGGTGAATTTTCATTGATGACGGCATTAGTGGTTATGTTGTTGATGGATGAAAAAGAAGCGAGGAACACAGGATAAATTATTAGGCATCTTTTATTCATCTATTTAGTGTTTTGTACGTGGTCAAACTTAAAAAAAATAAAAAAGGAAGCCACTGAAACATACGACGATTAGTTGTTTTCGAAAGCCTTTAATCTTTATCCAATGGCCAAAGCTTTTGTTAAAATATAAAGGGAATACCTGAGACAGCTAGGATCTCTCTTCTTGACACTGCCTACACTACGTGTCAAAATGCCTTGTTTGGTTAAAAACAAGAAACCAATGTAATTGGTTTTGAGCTTTAACTGTTAGATAAAGACCATAAACAACTTTAGAGTTTTATATATAAGACAAACTATATAAAGAATTAGAGTTATAGTCCCCGAGTTAGATAAGCGATTATCTTTTCTGATACCCCATCAGTTAGAAAAGTAATCGTTCTTGAGAGAAGACATACGTACATATTGACTTGGAAGACTAATAACCACAAAGATTCAAGAGCCAGATTATTCTCATAGATTCAAGTATGTTTCTGCAATAAATATAAGTATTATTGATGATTTGATATGATTGTTTATATAATTGGTAATGGTTTCACCGTAAGGAATTAAATGCCAACAAATGGTATCAGAGCCAATGTTTAACAAGGGACGAGTATGGAAACGGTAGCGAGATCCCGTGATTGTCATCCCTATGTGAAAGAGCAAGGAGACTCCTGGTGAGCCCAGACCAGTGGAGTAGAAGGGCTTTTAAGAAACCATATACTCGAGTTGCTAAAAAAAAGCAGAAAAAAGCTTTCCCTCAAAGGAGAGCCCAAGCCTAGAAAAAAATTCATACTTGGAAGAAGATTGTTGAGATTTCAAGTGTGAATGAGAATCCTACATTAGAAATATATGAAATTAATAAGGGGCATATAAATGGAAAGGACTTATAAATTTAATGTCTTAAAGTTTTAGATTAGAGTGTGATATCAAGACCTACGACTATGTTCATTCATTAGAATTATGACGAAGATCTACCAAAAAAGTGAGCTCCCAACAATTTTTACGTACGATAGAACGCTTTTAGAAATATATGTTTCTTAAATTACGATATGTAATTAGTTTTTCTTATATTTCTTTCTTTACTGTTGGATAATTATTATTAGTTTTATATTTTCATCAATAAAGTAATATAAAAATTCACTGATATTATTTCAATTTCTTATAATTTCTTAGGAGTGGTACGAAACAAAATGATAAAAGTTTAAATTAGCATGAAATTGAACGTGTGAATAGGTAAATATTTTTAATTAAAATTTTTTTTTGCTTGAACATAAAATTCATATCCAAACACAAAAATATAAATCACTATTTTGCTTAATATTGATTATAATTTTAATAATAAATTTTGTTACAATAAATTATATTAATTTAAATAAAATATAAAATATTTGAATGAAATTGGGAAATTCCGAGTTAATTAGATATAGTGTAACTAGTGTGCTCCACCAAAGAAAAGTTATGGTCTTTAACAGTTCAATTTGTAGGTGGACTTCTTTTTAATGTAGTGGATACAAAATCGGCGATTAGCAAAATTTAAGACCAGAAAAGGAAAAATAACGTATATCAAAACACGGGCAGCAAAACTCTTTACTCCAACACACTGGAAACGGTCAAATCACGGGCAGCAAGATGGAGGTCATGAAAAATTTCTTTAGCCGGCCGCCTCATCCTTTGTCAATCTATCTTGAGTTCCTTACCTACTTATCTAATGCAATCTACCCTGTTTCCCAAAGGCATTTGCAGGAACATAGACACCACCCAACGGCATGCCCTATGGGGAATTGAGGAGGATGCTCGAAAGGCTTCACTAGTAAATTGGGCACAAGTCTGCCAACCCAAAGACAGAGGTGGGCTGGGACTCCGCCCAACCCACGAAACAAATATAGCCCTTTTATTGAAGCTCGCACGAGATCTGTTCTCAGATCGAACCCTCCTCTGGAAACAAATTCTATTTGCCAAATACAACATTTCTCAGGAGGAAATACGGACCACCTACCCCCCGAAGAAAGGCTCCCACTTATGGAAACAAATTGGCAAGATCTGGCCATTCCTCACCAACGGCATCAAATGGGAAATCAAAAGGGGGGACCGAGCCCTATTCTGGCTAGATAGCAGGACATTCTCTGGCCAACCCCTAATCCAGCTCACCACTACACCCATCCCACTCAATGAACTCTCCTTACCTACTAACTGTTTTGTTGACCTTGCAGGAGATTGGGACTGGCGGAAGC
>JAOSBN010000005.1:44604536-44647578 GCA_027563595.1 Erythroxylum suave | reverse complement strand
TAAATTAAATTAAAATTGTGATTATTATTTATTATTATAATTTTTGGAGACAGAGTACAACTGTAGTCTGTATAATATGACAATGAACTATTTTGTAATTTTTAAAAAAATTTAGGGACTATTTCATAAATTTAAAAAATTATCCGAAACGGTATCCGATATTGATCGGTACCGGTACAGTACCATTCCAGAACCTAATTCGGTACTAAGTCTGGTACGGTATTCATAACATTGCCTGAAAGTCACATTTGTTGAAATAGTGTAGACACACACTCTTCTAACAAATATTTCTAACAAACTTCCTTATATTTAATTAGTGTTGCTAATATTTAATTACATTGATGACAACCAAGAACTCCTTTTCATAGTTGGATTATATTAAGTATTTAAGTGAGAATGCCTTGCTTAAGAATGCTATGACATGTTGCTTTTTTTTGAAATACTATTCCAGTTACAAATCCACTAACATCAGCTTCAATTACAAATTTCTAGGAGAAGTTTGTAAATGTTAACACAGGGGTTGATACTATGGACTCTTTCAACATGTTAAATGCTTATTGCTTATTTCCTTGCCAGTTCCAAGAGAATGACATATTTTTCTTCAATCTTTCTATTAAGGGTCTGGCTATGTTTCCATAATTGTTAATAAAAGCATTTATAATATCTTGCAATATCAAAGAATCACAAAAGTTCTTTCACTAGTTTAGGAATTGGCCATTTTATAAGCACTTCTACTTCTTTAAGTTTGTTTCTACTCTAAAATTAAAGATTGAGTACCCCAAATAATCAATCTTTAAGGCACTAAATACTTATTTATTCTCCTTTTATGTACATCTTGATTTCTTACTATTATTTTCAAAGTACTCTTGAAGTGTTCTTTATATATTGGTTGAAGGAAGTACTATATATAAACATATCATCTAAGAACATCAATATAAATTTCATAAGAAATTGCTTAAAAATTCCGATCAGAAGATAAGTCCAAAAGCATCATTAAAAAGTTATAATATTCTTTATATAGTTTAAAGTTGTTTTTGGAATATTGTTAGGAGGCATCCTGATCTGGTGATATTCGAATATTAAATCAAGCTTAGACTATCATGCCATGTAATTAATCTAATAGTTCCTTAATTAGTAAAATTTTAAACTTTTTCTATTTTCTATTGAGTTCCTTATAATCCGCATATAAGGTACAAGCTATCCTTCTTTCTTACTAATATAATCAGTGAAGCATATAGAATGATAATGTGTTGAATAAATAATCCTTATCTTAACATTTCATTGACTATGCTTTTAATGGCCTCTTTCTACACTGTTATTTGAGCAATAGTATGATCTAATGTTTGTGGATTTTGTTCCTTATTTTAAGTATATATTGTGGTCTTATTTTATACTTTATGGCAAGAGAATTGGTTCCTAGAAGATGGTTGCATTGATTTCATCAAAATTGATATGTTGATTCCCTTCCCTCTCTAACTACTATAATTGGTATTCAATTGGATAAGTTAGTCGAAGCATGTACATACATCCACATGCGGATTACTATCTTTATTAAGGTTAATTGTCAAAGTGATCAATTGGCCATTCTACTCAAAAAGTCAAGCTTTGTCAATTGATATTGCATAAAACATTGATAAGGGTACCCAACCACTACGTGCTCGAGATTATATCAAAACCCTTTAATGAAATAACCATTAGGCATCACTGAAAAACTCTAGGCTTTGAAGGGTTCAAAGGAAACACTAAAAACATATCTTTTAGTCATTTTTTATATAATTCCTTCCTACTTATTGTTATTTTTGGTTTATTATTTCTAACATAATTCATTGGAGGAGTAGGTACAATTAGGAGTAGGCAGTAAGCCATTAACATTATATCTTTTACTTGTTGGAATTAGCTATTTTTTTGGTGATATTCCCAGCCCTTCCCTTTTTGTTCCCACTATAAGGTGATCTCATTCTGTAACATATTTTATAAACATACCAACAAATAACCATCACTAATTTCTGGTTTTTTGTTAGAACATACATTTAGTATAATGTTTTTTCGATTGAGTAATTTTTCTTGTCATTTTTAGAAGGGATTTCCGTAGTGACGGTCTGTTTGAGTATCTCTCAATTCCGTAGTGACTTATGGATAAAATGGTGTCTTGTAAGCGAAAGAGTTTTTTCCAAAAAGAGATCATAAATAAGGGATCCATGTTAGATACAATGTCAGAAGAAAATCTATGTAATTTAACAATATCTTTAATAAAGAGGTTAGCAATAGAGGTAGCCATAAAGTAGGATTATAGTGGAGAGAAATGAGCTACATTTGAAAGGCAATGTACTACAACAAGGATTGTTCATTTTCACTAAGAAAGAGGTAAATTTGTAATGAAAAATATAATCAGGCAATCCTAAACCATTATAGGAATTGAAAGGGGATGAAGTAATTCTTAAAGGGCTTTATCCTATGGTTTAACAAAAATGACAAGTTATGTATATGGAAACAAAGTCCTTGACTAATTGTTTCATATTTGGCCTCTAAAAAATAGCAAAAAGGTGAATGATGGTATGTTAAATACATTAGGGGTTGAAGTGCTAATTATAAGGAAATAAATATGCGACTTTGGAACAAGAATAATCCTTCAAGAAAAGTATGATCATGATAAGACATTGGAGAGGTTTCAACCTTTAGAAATAATTCCTGGGAAATACTATGTTGTTATAAGAATTCGCGTAAGGCAGTAATTATAGCAAGCATCGACTATGACATAGTGTCAAAAGCTGTTAAGATAGATTCAAGGTTTTGTGATAAAGCATTAGTAATACCATATTGGGCTCTTGGTTTATACATAATCTCACAGTCATAGCCAAGTAATTTTATCAACCACTATTGTTGATTTGGTATTTGAATGGTCTATTGGAGAAGGGCTTAAAATCAATTTGAATAATAAATTTGGAACCAAGAAGATATTGCAGCCATTTTTTATGGCTTTAATAAGGGAAAATAACTCTTGAACATATATAGAGGCCTTCTAAAATAGACAAGGAAGCTACTTACTATAAAATGCAATAAGGTGGGCGTCTTGAGTTATTATCGCTCTAATCCTATTCCTAGAAGCATTAGTTTGAACAATGAAAGACTTTGTGAAATTAGGAATAGCCAAAATTGGGGTAGAAGATAGAGCGTGTTTACGTTTATGAAAGGTTGCAACTACAAATGAAGACCACTAAAATGCTTTTTACAAGACAATTATGTTAAGCGTAACCAATTGAGCATATTCACAGAAAAATTGATGATAATAACCAGTGAGACCCAAAAAAGCATGAAGTTATGTGATGTTTGTAGGAGTGGGCCAAGTTATAATATTTGCAATTTTAGAGTCATCCATAACTATACTTTGTCTAAACATTAAATGTCTTAAGTATGATATAGAATGCTTACCAAAGTCACAATTATTGAGCTTGACAAATAGATGATCAGAGGAAAGGATGGAAAGGACTATCTCTAAATGAGAAAGGTGAGTATCCCAAGTGTTGCTATAATTAAAATATTATTAAAAACCAAAAGGAACCTGCGAAGAACCTTTCGAAACACTGTGTTTGTTTCCGTTTGAAAGGTACATATGCATTACTAGAAATTTGTAATGGCCTTCATAAGTTTAGAATGTTGTCTTATCAATATATAATGGGTGACTCAGATTTGATGATAACCAGAACATAGGTCAAGTTTAGAGAAAACAGAGACATCATACTATTTGTCAAATAACACATGTACCACTAGGATGGGAAAGTGGTCTTTAATATTGATGGCATTTAAAGCTTTATAATCCACACATAGACACCATTTTCCATCCTTTTTTTTTGACAAACAAATCTAGAAAAAAGAATGGACTAGTGCTCAACTGAATAATCCCTTTAACCAACATCTTGTTAATCGGTCTCTCAATTTATCTTTTTTGAAAATAAGGGTAATGATATGGCTTAACATTAATGAGAGCAACAATGAGGTGTGAGGAAATATGGTGGTCAATATAGGGTGATGGTGGTAGACCATAAGGTGTCTGGAATATATTGGTGAAACAATAAAGGAGAGAATGTAAAAGTATGGTACAGTTAGGGTTATTAGGTGATGGATGGCCTCAACGGAAGGACCAGAAGAATGGTCAACTTGGGTGGATTTTGAGTCAAGCAAAAAGTGAAATAAGTGGAAAATGAATTTGTCTCATCAATTCGACATAACTGGGTTACAAATAGAGATGTTGGGCCATTGTGGTGAAGCCCATGAAGATGATTTTGTTTTCTTTTACAAAAGAAACTCATACATATATATTGCGATAGTTTGTGAGAACTAGTCCCAAAGATGCTAGTCATTGGACTTTTAAAACAATATCGACCCTAAAGAGAGGTAGAAGGTAGATGTCTATTGTAAAAATGTGTATGGACAGGGTTAGGGCAAATTGAGTACACTGACTATCGCAATACAAAGCAATACCATTACCTACAGTAATGTTGACGTGAGAGGATAATGCAATGTGAAAATTTTGGTGACAGGCTAATTTGGTTTGTATGAAGTTATGGGTTAAGCCACCATCAATTAAAAATATTACTTGATGGACTAAAATGAAACTCTCAATTCAAAATGTTGTGGGAATAAAATGGCCTTCCAATGCATATAGGGAGATATTGGGTGAGCGATCCAAGTTTGGGGCTGGTTCAAGTAATGATTCACTAATTGAGGCAAGAAGTGGTTCTAATTCACATTAATAGGGTTTTTAATTGGATTTGTGGTTTGTATTTCATCTAGGTCATCAATAATAAGACAACACTTATGGCCTGATGAAAATTGTTTATAAAAGTTGAAACAAAGTATTTTGGCCCTATGAGTCATCGTCTCCATTGGAGAAAAATGTCGAATGGGCAATTTGAGGGAAGGTTTGGAGGATGAATGGTAGGGTTAGGAGGTGGTGGTGACATTGATGGGAAAGGTGGCGGATTTCATTGCGCGAGAGCTGTTCATTTTCTCCCCCACCAACTTGGCCATACTAATAGCATCTGGCAATGAGAATGGTTTGAAAAGTAATAGTTCACGCTGGATATTGTTTGAGCGAATAAGATTTGAATTCAATAAGATAATCTTAAACCGTTGTGGTTTATATCATCTCATAGAGTGCAACTTCATGGTTGGTGAAGGAGGAAGGACCAAAATGGAGCTTAAGGGCTTTAGTAAATGCTTCCCAAGTGGACACTTGATTAGTGGTATGCATCTAGTGAAACCACTAAACAGTGGGACCAGTCATATAAAAGGCACTGATGGTAAGTTTTTGGTCTGAGGGTGTATAAATATGAAAAGTTGCTCTACTTGGAAAAGCTAGCCAAAGACATTATCTCCCAAAAATAGAGGGATCTCTAATTTAAGTTTTCAAAAAGATGCTGGGTGAGTGGTTAGGAGGGATTCACTGGATGAGGGATGTAGGGCCAAGGTAGGTGAAGTAAAAACGTGGTCAGATAGATTTGGAGTAGGTAAAAATGTTGGTTGAAGGGGTTGTTTATTAAGTTTGGCAAGTTTGAGGAGGATTTTATAGATCCCCTTTTACATGCTCTCTGAAATGGAAAAATTATTATCAATGGCAGAGGAGTGATCCTATACAGTGGAATTTATATTCTCTAATTTTTTTATCAAACACTATAAAAATTCTTCCATCACTTTGTATTAAGCAGTAGTAGTCATACCCTTCATCATGAACTCTAAAAAAAAGCACAAATGTTATTATTGTTCTTTGATTGAGAAAGAATCCTCAAATCAAAATATATCATAGGAAATATTAAGGAATTAATAGTTAAGGAGAAAGATAGAAGAGTTCGAGTCTTAGAGCAACTAGTAAGGTTACTCCTTTGTGACCAAAAAGGTCATTAGTTCAGGTTACAGAAACATGCTCTTTGTAAAAATGCAAAAGAAAGACTGTGTTAAATTGATGATTCTCCTTCGATCCTCGCAAAGTAGAGAGAAATTAAGAGAGAGAAACATGAATAGAGAAGAGCAAGAGAGGGAAAGGAAATCTAATTCAAACGTCCCCTGCAACCCTTGTTTTCATTACTCATCTAGAGGCCATAACAGAATTTTATTAGGCTCCCACATTTACGACAATTTTTTTAAATAAAAAATTAGCAATTTATCCACAAACTTGACATTACATAATCCAAAACTTTCCTTGGCTTAATGGACTCTCAATTGCTTTTTCTTTTGGGTTGGAATGCTTCTTTCTTAAAATGAGTTTCATTAGGATTTGTAGAAGTTAGTTTTCTATCACAAACTCTCCTCATTGTAATGGCTTTTGAGTTAATTGATTTCTCATATATAACTGATATTATTCTGGGGCCATTCCTTTAAGATGCACAGTTGCTATATGCACCTTTAAATTAATAAGAGTACGATCAAGATTAAAAAACTATTCACATTTATACATCTAATCCTTAGATGCCAAAAAATTGTATTTTAGTAAATCTAGTTGGTGTTGCATAACTTTTAAGTGAAAGATTAGATACTATGCCTGTTTTTTCATTACTTATGATTGGTGTTGGCTCATAGGTTGATGTGAATTTAAGAATTGGTTAACAACCCCTTTATTTATCCAACACTTGTTCATTATTGTTAGCACGATTTGTCAGTAATATTTCAGTTTATGCTTACGATTCCATCAAACTCTTATCACTTTTATCTAGCCTTTGAAACTCCTTCCCAATGCTTCATTATACCATTCTTTCGGTTGTTTGAGATTGGTACTTTAATACCAATATTGTTGGACTGAATAAGGTAAACCAAATTATCAAAGTTGAGATTTAAGAGGAAATTGAATTATGTTATTCCTTAAAGTAGTCATTAAGGTAACATTTAATTTAATATAAGAAAGAAAGTAAGCAAAACTAGGCACCTGATGAGCTAACAAATCAAAATAAAATGTCAAAGCTCCTGCAATAATCATCTCTCAACTTATCAACATTTCTCGAGAGTAATGGTCAACATGGTGGTAAAGCTTTATACCTACAGTTATATTCAATGAGTTCATCATCAAAAAAGGAAAAAATAATAAGATTATGGTTTGCTCATGATAGTCGATGATTGTGATGCATAAAATCATTTCCTTCTGCTGATGGAGTAGATTCTCAAAAGTGGCAGTCAAATATAAACTTCTACTTTGTAGTTGTAGTTCCCACCGATTAACATTTGTCAATACGACATCATCTAAGCGCTTTTTGTTTTTAAGCTCCTCTCTCTATGAATGGGCCATTGGCCCTTTATAGATGTTCCAAATTCATGAGTCACGTTTCAGTCAGTTTAAGAAAATGTTATTGAACGTATCTCTTGAAAACTTCCATTGGTGGTGCGTGTGTTTATGCTTTTACTTGCTTCAACAGCCTACCCTTTTTTGCTTTGCTTTTACTTGCCCCAAAGCAAAACATCTCCTATTCTTAAGAAACCGTAACACACCATTCCCATCTTATTCTTTCCTTTGGGCTAACATTTAAAGGAAGAGTCCAAAGAAATGAGAACCCAATAAGAAGTCACAACACCCATCGTCAATATCAGATTTCTAAATTACAAAATTACCCTTCAAGAAGACACCCGCTTGTCCAGCTCTCTGTGTTCCTTTCGTCCTCTCTTCTCTTCTCCTCTCTCTCTCTCTCTCTCCGTATTAGTATTATTATTATATAACATTCATCATCTATATAAACCCATATCAAGTCGTTGTTCCATTTTCAAATGTACAAAATCAAACAACGTTAACGTTCTCGTGAGCTCTCGCTATTTTTCTGTGTTCCTTTTCTCGTTTGAATTTGGATTTCCTCTGTTCTTTGCGGAAGTATCCGATTTTGAAAAAGGAGGAGAAGGTAATCAATGATTCTTTGATTGTTTTAATGGGTGTTCTTTGTTTTTGTGTTTTCGTCTAAGTTTGTTTTTTTTCTTTTTCTGTTTAATCCAGGTACTGTAATCTGGATTTTGAGCTGGTTTTGGATGTCTGATTTTTTTTTCCTTTTCGAAATTTTGTTATTGCAGTTCGTCGAGGGATTGCTAGTAGGTTTTGTTATTTTGCGTTGATTTGTTGGGAGTTGTTTTTTTTTCCCCATTTTTTTGGTGTTGATTGGCGTTTAGTCTTTGAACTCACTTTGTAAGGTTTTGTTGGAACTTAACAAGTTTTGATGCGATATATGTTAGTTAGGTTGAGTGTTAAATTAATCTGATGACAAGCTTATCTTTTAGTTTGAAGCTGGATTCGTCTATTGATCGTTTCTCGTGCTGGGTTTTCTAGAAATTGAGCTTC
Source organism: Erythroxylum suave (assembly GCA_027563595.1). Classification (NCBI taxonomy): domain Eukaryota; kingdom Viridiplantae; phylum Streptophyta; class Magnoliopsida; order Malpighiales; family Erythroxylaceae; genus Erythroxylum; species Erythroxylum suave. The sequence goes on along the minus strand of JAOSBN010000005.1, from coordinate 44,639,273 downwards.
AAGTTTACGCATTTCGGACCCTTGTGACGTAGGTTTGGGAACTTTTTGGGTTTAGCATATAGTTTTATGCTTTGGGATATTATTTAACAACACTAACTGAAGTTGTTGAAACTACTTTCAGAATGAAGATAATAAACATAAATGTTGGGATATTATGGAGCTTAACTAGAAGCTGCTAACGTTTTTCACACTGTTTCTTTTATTTGCAGATGGTGAATGAACAAAATGAAGTTTCAACCAAAGTCGATGAGTCTAGTACCAGTGCTGGGGATACAAATGCTTTGAACCAAAATGATTTTACAACAAGTGGGTTGGTTTGTGACTTGAGCATGGATAGTGGAAGCAATGAAGTTAACAAATTGGATGGAGTTGTTAGGAATTTGCTCGATGTGCCATATTTTTACAGACAGGATATTGTGAGGCATAAAAGGAGTGGTGTGATTGGGATTGTAAATGAAGTTGCTGGTGATTCAGATTCGGATAGTAGCATCACTGATGATGATGAAGGTGAAGATGATGATGAAGAAGACCAGGAAGAGGGTGTCGAAGATGAGGCAGGTGATGAAAAAGATGATGCTGACCATGGGGTTGATACAGGAAGTAGCAATAACAAGGAGCACAATAACTATAAGACTGAAACACTTCAAACTGACCAAGTTCGTGTTCTATGGATGGATGAGACTGAACCAATTCAACATGTTAATGATATAGAAGTTGTTGATCGCAGTTTCTTACATGGAGACTATGTTGCTTCTGTGTCAGATCCAACAGGACAAATAGGGGTTGTGCGAGATGTCAATATTTCTGTTGATTTGTTAGCTCCTGATGGGTCCATTATACAAGATGTATCATCTAGGGATTTGATACGTGTGAGAGAGTTTGCTGTTGGAGATTATGTGGTTCTTGGTCCCTGGCTGGGTAGAATTGATGATATTTTAGATAATGTCACTGTTTTGGTTGATGATGGTTCTGTCTGCAGAGTAATGGGGGCAGAGCCACTATGTTTGCAACCAATTTCGAAAAATATCTTTGATGAAGATGAGCATTTTCCTTACTACCCTGGTCAGCGTGTAAGGGCTAGCTCATCATCAGTCTTTAAAAATTCTAGATGGTTATCTGGCTTGTGGAAACCAAGTAGGTTGGAAGGTACTGTTACTAAAGTCGCAATCGGGTCAGTATTTATATATTGGATAGCATCTGCTGGGTGTGGATCTGATTCTTCAACTGCCCCTGCTGAGGAGCAGAGTCCAAAGAACTTAAAACTGTTGTCCTGTTTTGCTCATGCAAACTGGCAAGTAGGTGATTGGTGTCTTCTCCCGCCATCTGTTGCACAATCATCCATCAATAAGAATAAGGGTCTTTCAAGGTTAGGACTTCATAATGGAAAACAAATAGATGTAGAATCTTGTCAAATTGTAAGTGGATGTGATTCAGGAGGGGTTGCCCCGGAGGAAATAGATGAGAACATGGATGTTGATCCAGTGATTTATCCAGATGCAAATAATGGAAATACTGGCAGTAAAATGTCGCCAGAGTCAAGCTCTTGTGCTAGTTCGACGTCAGTTTCAAAAGATATTGCTCATGAAAGTTGGTCTCTTCATCGCAAAAAAATCCGTAAAGTTGTAGGTAGGAGAGATAAGAAGGTTCGGAAGAAAGAGGAGAATTTTGAAAGGGCCCTTATGATTGTCAATACCAGGAGTAAGGTTGATGTGGCATGGCAAGATGGAATTGTAGAACATGGATTGGATTCGACAAAGTTGATACCAATTGATAGTCCTGGTGATCATGAATTTGTTGCCGAAGAGTATGTGGTGGAGAAAGCCTCAGATGAGATTGATAATGCTTCTGAACCTAGGCGTGTTGGTTTAGTGCGAAGTGTTAATGCAAAAGAACGAACAGCTTGTGTGGCATGGTTAAAACCAGTTGCCAGGGCAGAGGATCCTCGCGAGTTTGACGGCGAGGAAACTGTAAGTGTGTATGAGCTGGAAGGACATCCAGATTATGATTACTCCTATGGTGATGTGGTTGTTCGGTTAACCCCAGTTTCTTTTTCCCCTGAAATGACTTCTGATCGGGAGTCTGGCTTAGAATCAAAGCAACTAAATGAACCAAATGATATCAGAAACTCGAACAAATGCTCAGGAAAGAAGAAAGGAGGGAAAGCAACTAGTGATGAAGTTTGTACAGTTTTCTCTGATCTTTCTTGGGTTGGAAACATAACTGGCCTTAAGAATGGTGATATTGAAGTCACATGGGCTGATGGAATGGTTTCAACGGTATGCATAAAGTCTTTTCTTTTCTTGCCCTTTTACTTGTAAAATTACATGTGTCTCTTGTGCTTCTGCATGTTCACTGCAGTGTGTTTATATTTTATTCCCTATCATTGTGGACCTAGGTTAAATGTTGGTTAATTATAAATCTTCAATTCTAGAGATGAAAATATTTGTCGAATGCCTTGGTTGCTTAAATTTATTGGTGTATATAAAATTCTTGGGTTCAACTCTTTTGTAGTTAAACCAGTTTCTTTATATTCTATGCACTTGACTATCTAAATGAGTTGATAGACCTGAGTGTAGGTTTATCTGTTATTGACCTTTTAGATTGAACTAACCATTGCAATTTTTTGAATGGTATGGCAACTCTTCTTTTATGCTTTAAGGAGAATTATGCTTACTGTGTTCTTCTGACTTCTTCTCATAGTTTATTGCTATTCTTTTATTTTCTTTTAGGTTGGACCTCAAGCAATTTTTGTTGTTGGTCGTGATGACGACGACGACTCAATTGCAGCTGGGAGTGAAGTAAGTGATGATGCAGCTAGTTGGGAAACAGTTAGTGATAATCAGATGGATGCTGTAGAAACTCAAGAGGTATGTTTCTGCCTTAAACTTTATCCCTACTTCTATGAATTTATGATACACAAGACATCAATAAAGTTAGGAACCAAAAGTTCCAAGAATGTGGAGTTCGGTTGTTCTGCATGTAAGGTGTCCTTATTGAGAGAAGATTGAAAAGGTAGTACTTGTAATTTTGCCATCCTCTGTCAATTTTACTATTTCACAATTCTGAGAGTTATAGATTAATCAGATCATTTATGTTGGAAAAATTATACTGTTTGGAAGATAGACAATCAATACTGTTTGTAAGACAATTCTATATTAGCTAACTTGTGTACGTGTTGTTTATACACTTGCCCTTTGAGATAGGATTTTCATTTTGCATAAATAAGTTTGGTATGTATTCTTCAGGAAGTTACACTGCAAAAACCTGTTGCCATGAGCTCTGGGGCAGAAGAAGGTGTGGAGAATAATAATTCTGGCAGGAATCCGACACTTTCTCTTCCCTTAGCTGCACTTGGCTTTGTTACAAGACTTGCAACTGGATTTTTCTCACGAGGCCGGAAAAGTGACCCGGAATTGTTAGATTCTAAAGGTGAAAATGAACTTCAATCTGAGGGAAGAATAATCATTTCTGAGGAGAGAGATTCTATTGATGAGCCTAGCTCTCAGAGGTCAAACATCATTGATGGTGGTGGCTTGCGAAATTCCCTTGGAAAAGAAGAGGGAGATGCCACTTTTGAGGTCCCAGTGTCTTCAAATTCAGCAGACGGTTTACACTGCTTGAGGACTGAAAATGCAGAAATTGCTGACGACTTGTACAATTTTAAACAATTTGATATAGCTGAAGATCCTTTCGACCATCATTTTCTTGATTCGAATGGGCAGGTATATATTGCATTTAATAATTTTGGTGAGTAACTTGTGCTGTAACTGAAAGAGCATTTCACCATTTGTCATAGCACATGAGATGTGGTCAGGCATCCTCTTTCAACTCTTCCAATCTGTTGATTTTGGAAAGTATGTTTTTTCCTAGTGTTTCCTAAATGATTTTGCTGCAAAAGTTATCAATTGGTTGCATAAGATAATTGATATTTTCTGAATATTTAGAATATCCAAGTATTAAATTGTTTGTTTCCTCTGTCTCCATATAACCCGCTTTTTCCCACTTCTCCCTTTGCAATGGAGAAACATGATTAAAAGAAAGATGGAAGGAAAAGAAAATCGTAAATTATATTGCTCTAACATTAATGTCCAACTGACTTTTTTTTTTTCCACTTCCAGATAAACAATGGAAGGAAGTGGTTAAAGAAGGTTCAACAAGATTGGAATATTCTTCAGAGCAACCTACCTGGTAAGTGATTCTTGTAGTGAGATCCAGTTGTTAACAATTTCATGTATCCTTTTCCATTTACAGTTTGAAAGCTTAAACAGATGGGATATTTGTTCACGTTTATGAAGATCGGATGGATCTCTTACGAGCAGTGATAGTTGGGGCATATGGGACACCCTACCAAGATGGACTCTTCTTTTTTGACTTTCAACTTCCACCAGAGTATCCTGATGTTCCACCGGTGAGACAAACTTAATGGATTGTTGGCCTGTAATCAGAAGTTTTATTTTCCTTTTCTGTGATTGTAACAAAACCAACTTTAGATTTTGTTGTTGTAGTTGTTAATGATTTCATTTGCTCACTGCATCCATGATGTTGCAGTCAGCATATTACCACTCTGGTGGCTGGCGCATAAACCCGAACCTGTATGAGGAAGGCAAGGTGTGCCTCAGCCTTTTGAATACATGGACTGGACGGGGAAATGAAGTTTGGGATCCAACATCTTCGAGCATCCTTCAAGTTCTAGTCTCAATTCAGGGCTTGGTGCTAAATTCGAAGCCATACTTTAATGAAGCTGGATATGACAAACAGATAGGGACAGCTGAAGGAGAGAAAAATTCTCTGTCATATAATGAGAATACTTTCTTGCTAAATTGCAAGACAATGATGTATCTCATGCGTAAACCTCCCAAGGTAAATACACTGAATTTAAGTATTTTCTCTTCTCTTACAATTTTGATCTGTCACTTACCTCTTCTTATTTGTTTGATATGTATGTCAGCTATACTTCCTTAATTCTCTTCATAATAGCAATGTTGGTGGATTGTACTTGTTTGTTTTCTGGTGTTAATTGCTTATCTACTAATGCATTTACTTGAAACTGAACTACTTTTGCTTCCAAAATTGGACAAATTGAAAATAGGCCACACTTCTTCTTTGGCCTTCCACAGATTGGGCACTTGTCAAATTCTTACTATGCGGCTATATTTTATTGCTGTTTCACTGCTCATCACTCACCCCTTTGCATCTTAGCAAAGTCTTTTTAGTTATATTTTTTCCATGCTCTGTTGTATGACAATATAGTGTTGCAGTGTTAACCTGGTTATTTGATGTGATTATCGTGTTCCTGCTGATGCATGAACTTGCTTGGAGCTACAAGTTGTGAGGCTTATTTTCACGATATCAGTCTTTATACAAATTAAAAGATTTAATTGAACTTTTTCCATGTATCTTTACTTGTTTATTTTAGGTTTTTGATATATTTGTCTTTCTTAACATTCTCCTCGTACACGTTAGGGTTTTGAAGAGCTCATCAAAGAGCATTTCAGGAGACGTGGTCATTATATTCTTAAGGCCTGCGATGCATATATGAGAGGCAATTTGATTGGTTCTCTTACCAAAGATGCTTCTGTAAGCAATAAGAATGATAAAAACTTCAATTCAGTTGGTTTCAAACTGATGCTAGCCAAGATTGTGCCAAAGCTTTACTTGGCATTTAATGAAGTGGGGGCTGATTGTCTGGAATTTGAGCATATGTCCAGTGTGAAAGTAGGTTCTAATAAGACATTCTTTTGACATTCCAGTCCAGAGATCGACGGTCTGTCTTCTAATGGCAGATTATTGTAAATGCAAAAAAGAGGCCTTTTCTTGTTCTGGTTGTATACTTTGTAGAGCTTGCAACTAGACATTCTTGTCTTCTGATTGAAGCCCCTTTACTTTTAGATCTGGGGTTTGTTGGGGCAAATCCCTGTGCCCCGCCTTGGTCCTAAGATTGTCACGTCATTTAACACAACATTTTGGAAAAGGGATATTCTTTACTCGAAATTTTGGCTGCTTACGTCAATTTGGGATTCATTGTATTTTTTACCATACAAGATTTGGATGATGTATTATGCAAGTAACGATCATCCTCCAAAATCTTAAATCTATAATACTTATTCCAAGCATTGGAATGATTTGAGAGTAGGTTAAATTTATCTTTTAACTAAATCTTGATTGCTTTGTGATTGCGACTATGGGATGGGGCATCCTACTGTCTTTTAACTAAGTCTTGGTTGCTTAGTGATTGTGACCATTGGATGGAGCATCCTACTGTTTCTCCATTGTAGTTTTGGTTCGTTTGCCCAAGAAGCTGAATTGGAAAGCAGACGGGAAATAATAATATTTGGCTCCAGTGGAATTTGGCAGAATAAGACAATGGCTATGGCCTTTTAGGGAATTTTGGACGAAGAGTTAAAATGTCTGACACAAACCTTGGCAATTATCTCCAAACAATCTCGGTTCAATCAGACAAACATTTGTTAGCTTTGGAATTTAATCGCAGAAGCGGTGACTATAAAATCGCTTCAATCCAAGTCAATACAATTTTGGAGTCTCGACTTAGGAAAGTTTTGCATTATGATTATCACCTTACAATCTTATCGCATATTTAACCATCAAAATAAGCTGGTAATCAAATCACCGATGAACAAGTCATCATGTTTATGTTTTTCAGAGACCTGCTAAAGTGTTAAATTTAAAGGGAACTTGCGGGTAGGACTTCCCTGCTGGAATTCAATTGCCGAATGATTAATAAAATGCCATTAATTAATAAATTACATTACAAGCTCAGATCATAAACTTTCTGCAGTTTTAACGTTTAAGCAGGCAATACGAACCTTTGTTGACAGGTTTAGCAGGACCAAAAAAATTCAAAATCAGAAAAAGGAATACAGCTGGATTTTGCAATTTACAAGTGCCTACTGATTACTGAATGCATTATACATCGTTAAAGAAAATACAGGATACAAATCAAGATTCGCCTTTTTTTTTTTTCTTCTTTGCAAATTATTCGCATCCAGTAATACATTCCTATGTCATTTCTCTATTGCCCAAGAGATCGGTTTTAAACAGGGATTTTCTATGTACATTGCATATTAAGCAAAGATTCATTTTCTAACTAGTTGCAGAACTTACTGTTATCATGCAAAAGAAAAGACTCATTCTGCAAAACATCATCTGACCTCAATACATATCAGGATAAACACAATCTACTCCAACAATACCCCCAAGTTGGACCTCGGGCATATGCAAAATGAACACGCCAGAAACAACATCACCACATAGATAAACACCAAACCCGTAAACAACTATGCAAGTTTCATACCAAAGAACACAGGCAGGGCTAGATAAGGTTAGGTGTTTATGCTCATTAGTTTTTCGTTCAAATAACATGAAACCAATGTTCCATACAAAGAACTAGAGCCTTTTTAGTCCATTTAACCTCGTAATGCACATAACACGACCATTATAGATAAATTTGTACAACCAACTCCAATAAAAAGACTGAAATTTTAAAATCAACCCCTGTCAACAAAATGTACGAAGAGTATTATTTCAACATGATATCATGACCAATACATAGAGTGAGTTAGGCATTCAAAGCTTAACCATCAATACACAAAGTAACCTATATCACGAAGTGAAGAAGCAAATAAAACAAAATCAAAATGAGATCTTTCAAGTCAAACTCTGCTGTTGTTGATAATTTTCCTCCTAGCTAAAAACTTGGCAACCGGAGGCGTAAGAGCCACAGTAATCGGAACCCTTATAGGAAAAAGCGCTTTGTTACACAATACAGCCAGAGCAAGCGCGCCGCCAGTCGACGCAGCAAGCTCCGCCGTCTTGTTTCTCTTCTTCTCAAGTGATATCGTATTGGCATCTTGACCCTCTTCGATCACAGACCCACCTCCAGATGGAAACGAATCATCTTGTTCCCGGGTTTCAGGAACTGGGCCGGCGGCATCTTTCGTGGACACTCCAGGGAGATGCCACTTGTCAAGCAACGATTCAACATCGACGTTGTTCTTGATGGCTATGTAAAGGCCTGTGATTGAAGCGGCAGAGACTGAGAAATGGACGCCCAGTGCTACTTTTCCGTACTTCTTGAGGAACTCCTTGAATTTGCCTCCTCTGAAAAATGCCGCCATTGAGGAGTTGAGTGAGAAAAGGTTTTTGAGAAGGAAGGCAGTTGATTAGCACAAGAGCACATTTAGGGGTTTTATGGTAGGGCTTTTGGAGAGGTTATTAATTGAAGATAAAAGGATGTAATCGAATGAATGTTAAATTTACAGTAAAATTCAACTTAAATTTAAATATGTAAAAATATTAAGACAATAACTTTTTTAACAAATATTTAATAAAATTTAAGTTTTTATTAGTCGAAATACGTACAAATTTACCCTTTTATCCATGCTAATTTTCTATACAAGAACCTTAAATTCCTTCTTTCTATTTGTTAAATTAAACAAAAACAACCAATCACAATTGTCTTATCAATCCAGTTTCCTAGTGGAGATAGATTGACTCTCCTAGTCCTAGTGCTTGATGTTGGAAGAAGGATGTTTGTCCTAACAAATCTAGAGCCTTCCCTAACTTCCTCAAGAAAAATTTGTCATTGAAAAGTCAAGCATTACATAAACGAAAATAAAATACTGAAATCTATATAACATCGAGTAATAGACATTAGGTGGTGAAGAGGAGATAACAATAGAAATGTAAGAGGGAGAAATGAAGAAAAATAATGAAATAGAGAGGTAACTACAAATATGTAAGTAGTGATCACCATGAAAGATGGTATAAAACACCATACAATAACTAAGGGAATTAGAGAAAGAGAAAATAAATTAGAGAGAAATAATTTAGGGGGAAAACTAAGAAATTCAAGGACAAAGGAAGATTCTCTTAGAGGATGATACTTACCATGGTGTCATTAAGCCTTTTTTATTTGCCTTTTACATTAATACTTCTCAAGCTTGAGGTGGGCAAAGGCAGAAAGGACATCTGAGCAAGGGTTCCTATTCAAGGCTAATCATCATAAAGAGTAAAAAGGGTTACCCTCATTTGAGGAGCTACGGCTACCTCAAGAAACACATATAGGATGTCTTAGAAGTTGAAAGCAACTGTGTGAAGAAATAGGAAATGCACCACCCGACGGCATGCCCTATGGGGAATTGAGGAGGATGCTCGAAAGGCTTCACCGGTAAATTGGGAACAAGTCTGCCAACCCAAAGACAGAGGTGGGCTGGGACTCCGCCCAACCCACGAAACCAATATAGCCCTTTTATTGAAGCTCGCATGGGATCTGTTCTCAGATCGAACCCTCCTCTGGAAACAAATTCTGTTTGCCAAACACAACATTTCTCAAGAGAAAATACGGACCACTTATCCCCAGAAGAAAGGCTCCCACTTATGGAAACAAATTGGCAAGATCTGGCCATTCCTCACCAACGGAATCAAATGGGAAATCAAAAGGGGGCACCGAGCCCTATTCTGGCTAGATAGCTGGACATTCTCTGGCCAACCCCTAATCCAGTTAACCACTAAACCCATCCCACTCAATGAACTCTCCTTACCTACTAACTGTTTTGTTGACCTTGCAGGAGATTGGGACTGGCGGAAGCTGCATTCCTTCCTCCCAGACACAGCTTTGGACGACATCAGAGCCATCCACCCCCCTCACCCTCACTATGGTTCCGATAAACCATACTGGAAGTGGTCCTACAAAGGCAATTTCACTGTGAAGTCAGCCTATCACTCCATATGCCAACACAAGTGGCGAACACCAGACCCTCAATGGCGCCTCATCTGGTCCACCCCAGTCCAAGAAAACTGCAAAATCCATATGTGGAAGATGCTGCATAATGCAATCTGGACAAACCTCGAGAAACACCGCCGACACCTCACTGATGATTCCAGATGCCACTATTGCAACCTAATTGAAGACTCATTGCATGTTTTTCGGGATTGCATCAGGGCTAAAGAACTTTGGACTAAAATTACCAATCCACTCAGCTGCGCTTTTTGGACTCAAACTGATCTCATCACCTGGATCACAACCAACCTACAACCTACTAATCCCCGGGTTGATAACACGTGGCCGATCTGGTTTGCCACCATCTGCCACCATCTATGGCTAATCAGAAATAGGGAGGTGTTTCAGGAGGAGCATATCTCACAACTTGAGGCTTATTGCAAAATCAAAGCAGAAGTCAAGCTTCTGATCCAAGCAAGTGACACTCAACGTCGAAACCGCACACTACAGATGGCCTTCTCACATTCACTCCCACCACACACTAGCCATTCACCACAACAACCAACCACCCACAACCCACAAGATGGCAGGGAGTTGGCAATGTTTACCTTGTATGCAGATGGCGCTTCGAACAGACACACTGGAATCGCAGCAGCGGCAGGAGTAATCAGGGACAACCGAGATAACTGGTTCACAGCTTACTCCAAGAAACTTGACAAGTGCACTGCCCTCCACGCCGAACTTTGGGCACTCCTGCTAGGTCTCCAACAAGCAAAGACTAAGGGTTTAGTCAACCTCCACATATACACCGACTGCACAGAAGCTGTTGCCCTAATCCTCAACGAATACGAAAGCGACTCTAACCTTGCAGTTATGGTGGGGGAAATTCGGCGCCTCATCCACGAGCTCGAAACCTCGTCGCTCAATCACATCCCCCGACGGCTCAATTCCGATGCTGACAACCTTGCTAAATTGGGCTTGCAACATGCACATCCCCACATCCTCGTCTATCCCATACCTCCCTCGCGCCATACCCCGCAAGGATCGGTCCCACTACCTCGTTACGATTCTCCCTCGCCGACCCACCCCTCTAAAACCGGCGAGTTCCAGCTAAGGATTCGAGATCGACGAGAGTCTTTCAACGAGACTGACCCTCTCTTTTCAATCCCAACTTTTGACCCCTTAGGGGTATTTTTGTAATTGACCTTTTCCCTCAGGTCCCTCCAGTATATAAAAAAAAAAAAGACACTTGTACGTCTTTTAGATATCTCGTCACTGCGTTGTTTACACAGAATCAAAATGCAATCAACCTTACCACTCATTGTATGCACTGGAGATGATAGTTTCATTGTGCTTGTGGTTCTCACTGGAGTCCTGTTCTACTTTGTGCTTTTGGCTCGGGCTCCTGCGAGTAGAGTCTTCAGAAACTTTAAAGAGTTGGTAATAATGGTGTAACCAAGGCCATACTTTTGTCCACAACATGCCTATGCGTAGTTATCCTTTTGCCATCCCACACTGAATTGCTAGTTAACCCTTATTTGTTCTAACCTTGAGATGGAAATGCTAGTGTAACAAACTAGGCAAGTATTTGTTGTTCATCGATACCACACGACTGAAGCAAGTTCACCGTCTACACGAGGCAGTTTCTCACCAATAGAACTCTGTGTTGCATTCACAAGAATACCTATCGAAAGTCCAAACGAACTCGAATTCGTTCCTAATCTGTACGGTATATGCATGTAAATGCAAATGCGACCACATTCATACAGAGAATCAACGTCATGTTGCAAACTGATTGACAAGAAATGTTGAACGATTCACAGGTCAACAGACCTTGCGATCAGGTTCAAAGATTTGTCTAGTTTAAACTTTTAAGTTATCATTCTAACTGCCAAACTACGAGAAAAGAGTTCCTTAAATGGGAAGGGGGCAGCTACGAGTTTTCCATTGGACAAAGCCCCAAGTCACCTTGGAACATACATGGAACTAAGCAAGTACACGTATAAACGTGATAAGCACATCTGAAATTAGTTTAACTGTAAAGGTCGTCTTCATCAGCCCCGCCAGCCGAAGCAGGAAAGGCATCAGAACCAGTAGCTCCACCACTAGCATTAGGAAACTTGAACTCGGATCCAAACCCTCTTGATTGCTGCAAAGTCTGAGCAAATGCCTGGTATTTGCGAATATCAGCATCGCTCACGCTTCTGCGAGCATACTTCATTGATTCTTCAAAATGTGCTGGCCTGATCTCTGCCACATCATCATCAACATCTTCTTCCATGGCCTCAGGGTTCTCACTCCTTCGTCTCTCCCTCTCAATATCCTGCAAGACAAGCACATAAGTCCACAACTAGATCATGGACAACTAAACTATATCCATTAAGTTCAACTGGAAACACACCTTCTCTATGTCCTCTCTTATGGCATATTTGGATGACCGTTGGCATATTTCTGTGATATCTGCACCACTGAACCCCTGGGTGTATTTTGCAAGTGCTCTGAGGTCTACATCCTTAGATAAGGGTGATTTCCTCAAGCAAGCCTTGAAAATTTGGTGGCGAGAATCCTCATCAGGAAGAGGAATATAAATCAGTTGATCCAGACGGCCAGGTCGCAGAAGTGCAGGGTCTATGATATCAGGTCGGTTAGTAGCGCCAATGATGAAAACTGTCTTCTTAGCAGACATCCCATCCATCTCTGTCAGAAGTTGGTTGAGAACTCTGTCAGCAGCACCCCCAGCATCTCCAACACTGCTTCCTCTCTACAAATATAGAACATTGAAAAGCATAAGAAGAAAAAATACAGCAATAAACATTTCTCAAACAGAATCGCTAAAAAAATTCCAATAATCAAAGATGATTTTGATGTATATAAAACAGATGTCTGAAAACTAAATAAACCTGGGTGGCAATTGAATCCAACTCATCGAAGAATAGAACACAAGGAGCAGACTGGCGAGCCTTATCAAAAATTTCTCTAACATTGGCCTCACTTTCACCAAACCACATTGTAAGCAATTCAGGGCCCTTGACACTGATGAAGTTTGCTTGGCACTCGTTCGCGATAGCTTTAGCAAGAAGGGTTTTCCCACATCCAGGAGGTCCATAGAATAAAACTCCTTTAGAGGGTGACATACCAAACTTCTCAAATTTCTCAGGGTGCTCCACCGGGTATTGGACCGTCTGTACCACAAAAATAATCAGACAAGTCAAATAAAGGACACAAGGCCTCACATATAAATCCAAATTTTGTACACATCTAGCACAATAATGCAGCAATAATTACCTCCTGAAGTTCCCTCTTAACATTCTCAAGACCACCAATATCCTCCCAGCTAACATTAGGCACTTCAACAACCTGATCCATAACTTTTTAGTTACAGTCCAGAAGACAATAAGTTAATTTAACTTAATTTATCACCAATAACTATCCATACTAACCGTCTCACGCAGAGCAGATGGGTTGCTTGATACCAGAGCAGTCTTGAAGTGTTCATTATTCACTGCCATTGAATTAAGCACTTCAGCATCTATTGACTCATCTTCCAAGTCAATGACATCCATCTTTTCTCTGATGCATTGAAGTGCAGCCTCAGTGCAAAGGGCAGCTAAATCAGCACCAACATAGCCATGTGTGTCCTTAGCAATCCTTTCCAAATCAACCTGCAGATATTATACAATAATTCAAGGAAAAGTTTTTATAGAAGGTAACCTACCTAAGATCAGGCAGTTACACGACCCCATAACTCAACACATCAACCCGCACAGTTAGAAATAGGGAATAATTTGGCTACTTACATCTTCGGCAAGTTTCATATTCTTTGTATGGATGCGAAGAACCTCAAGTCGCCCAACCTCATCTGGAACCCCAATATCAATTTCCCTATCAAACCTTCCAAACCTTCTTAGAGCTGGGTCAATGCTGTTGGGACGATTTGTAGCTCCAATAACAATAACATGTGCACGAGATTTAAGTCCATCCATCAGGGTCAAGAGTTGGGAGACAATTCTCCTCTCAACTTCTCCATGTGTCTTCTCTCGCTTTGGGGCAATTGAATCAATCTCATCAATAAAGATGATGGATGGTGCATTCTTCTCTGCTTCCTCAAATGCTTTTCTGAGATTGCTTTCGCTCTCGCCGGCCAACTTTGACATGATCTCTGGTCCATTTATACAGAAGAAGAAAGCACCAGTCTCATTAGCAACAGCCCGAGCAACAAGAGTCTTTCCAGAACCGGGAGGCCCGTAAAGCAGAATTCCTTTAGGTGGCTTCACTCCAATTGATTTGAAAAGCTGTGGATGTCTTAAGGGAAGCTCCACTAACTCACGAATTTGAGCCATCTGTTTCCTAACCCCGCCAACATCATCATAACCAACTTCATCCAATCTATTTTCATCCTCCCTTTTTATCGGTTCTCCCTCACAGAAAATCTCAGTGTCTGGTGCAACTACACAATACTCTGGTGGGTCAGTCTCAATAACCTTGAACTCAACGCTTCTCATTCCACCTCTCACAAGAAAGAGATCACCCTTCCTAACTGGGCGATACGCTTCCACAAAATAAGCTGAAAATAGCAATCAGTAGAAGGATTAATCACAAAAGATATAAGTGAGGGTCCTAAATCTTGAAGGACTGGTGATAGCAACAACTATCTGAAGTTTCTACCAAAAATTGCCGAATTACTTTGAGTTTGCTAAATGTTGAGGTCAAAAGTGCAAGTCAGCACAAGACAAGAAACTGAGAATGTTCTCCACACAATTGCTTTAAGTAGCTCAAAAACAAAAGAAAACCAATAACCTTACATTTTAAGGTTAATTATGTCCACTAATAATAAATAAAACATCTCTCTAATTACGGCATCGTTGAATATAATATTCTCGAAAAAGTAGCCTTTGTCAAAAAATTCTTGTAAATCAAGAGGTATGATTCCAGATAGAGAAAAAACGCAAGCAGCATAATGCAAATCCAAATTGATTCAAAGCCCAGTCTTAAATACAATTATTATTTAATTTAACTCACGTTTCAAGTATGCATCAAAAAGATTCCCTGTTACTCCCTCGATTGTGTCATCTATAGGCAGTATGTGAACACGCTTTCCATATTTGACATCGGGACATTGGTGCACGGAAACAACGTCTCCAAGCCTAACCCTGAGGTTCGACCTCACAACCTTATTCATCCTGATTTTTGGTTCATCACATGAATCATCAGCAAGTGCAATACAGATAGTATCCTTCCTTTTCTTTCCCTAAACATCACAAAGAAAGCATACGGAAAAAATTGAGTAACATATGGGCTATATCTTTACAAGGCACTAGAACAACGACATCAAGTACAAGAAACTAAGATATACTCCCTCTTACCAAGATCTGTTAATTGGGAACCCCTTAACTCCTCAATTCAAAGAAAAACACCTTCGACTACCAAATGAAAACATAAAAACCCACTTCCAAAGATCTCTACCAACACCGAATAATAACCATAAATTACCCTAAACTTCAAATTCAGGCACACAAACTACCTCGTAGACAAAACAAGAAGTCCAGAAACCAAACCTTAATCAAGATGGTGTCGCCACGGAAAAGCTGGAGCTTTTCCATAGTTTCGGGGTGGAGAGAAACAACGGAGTTATCATCGTTGATAGCCTCATCAACAACGAGCCGATTCGGCGACTTCTTGCGCTCCAAGATCGCGGTACTGAAGTCCCTCTTGGCACCCTTACTGAAAAAAGTACCGAATACCCATTAATACATGAAATCAAACAAGACTAGAATGCTAGATCTATAGGGAAACCAGGTAAAGTACTTACGAGTCAGATGATTCAGCTTGGCTAGACATGGTCGAGAGAGAAAAAGTATCCGATATGCCAAAGCTAAATTGGAAACTTAATTAGAGGAATTGCTCCGGAGGATATTTATAAGAGTGTAAAGCTCTTTCTTGCTTCCAAAGAAAACGTTTAGTTTGCCTAGCCTAGCAAGGAATTTTTTTCTTAATTTTAATTAAAATTTGAATAAAATTATTTTTATTTGTTAAATAATTTTACATTTAATTTTAAAAATATTGAATAAAAATTTGTTTATTTATTTTAGTTTATAAATTTTATTTATTTATAAAAATTTATCAATTAATTAATAAATTGATTATTTTTTAATAACAAAAATTATTAAAATAAATTGACCTATAAATTTAAAAACAAAAAAAAATTAGATATTTTAAGAATTTTATCGAATCTATTGATTGCTTTAATAATTGATTTCTTCCACTAAGCATATAAATAGTTAAATTTTGATAAAATAATTATATAGTCTCTTAATATAAAATATATCAATGGGGTAAAATTAGGAGAATTTATCTATTTAAAATTGAGAAATGTTAACTAATAATTTAAAGATAAACAATGAGTTTCCAATAAATGGGGTAGATAGAGACTTGAAAGTTAAAAGTTTTGGTGACACCTACAATTCCAAAAGTTGGTCCACCGCTCTATGTCCCTTCCTTGCACGACTGATTCTGCCGCCATTAATGTCCACTCGACATTGGACCTGCATAAATGTACTTTTTCTTGATTATTTTGAACATTTTATATCAAGAATTCTGACCCAATTGGGTTGGAGACGATTAATTATATTACGATGATACATTATTTGATATAATCTTTTTTAAAATTTATTTTGATACTTAAATATAAAAATTAATATTTATTCTATTTTATTTTAGGATATAAAAATAGAGATTATATCAAATTGAAACACTAATTATGATTTTGGATAAAGTGAAAAGATGGAGAGATAAAATCAAATCCCATATTTACTTGAAGAGTTAAATATTAAGTAGGAAACTTCCTTCTATTACTATCATTAAAACGTTAGAATTTGTCTTAGATAAACACTTTTGCGAGATGTGATAAGGTTAGGTTTAGAGTTTTTTTTTTAAAGTATTGGAGCAAAAGTCTTATTCTAAACTTTTACTTATCTTTTAATTTAAGTATTTATTGTTTTGAGTTTTTATATTTGATGAATGATTAATATTAATTAATCTGACAATTTAATTTAATGTCGATTATTCAATAGTTATCCATGAATTTAATGATCTATAATTGTCATGAATGATTGGTACAAGTAGCAAATAGGTTATTTATGAAATTGTATATTTAACTTATGATAAATAAGAAATTTAATTTGAATAGTTGCAGCTATTTCGATTATTTAATTTAGAGTTTAATTTTTTACTAAATTTATTGCTAGCATATATTTGATATGGAAGTTTATCATACTCAGTCAACAGATAATAAGTTTTGGTTTAAATGTTATAGTTTAACCAATTAATTTAGAAAAATATAAGATTTATTATGACTATCATAATATATTTCGAATTAACTGCTTAAATTGCGACACTTATTTTTTACAAAACAATTATCAATATTATAATTAGACGAGACATTTTCTTTGAATCAAAATACGGCTCAATTGATTTGAGATATTTTGTTCATTTTAGTTAATTAATCTAAAACCCCTAATTTAGTTTATTATTTAAAATTAAAAAATTAGTGTTTAATTCTTTTGAAATTCGACATAATACTACAACTGTTATAAGAAGTTTGAAAAATCAAAATAGTTTTGAGGGTTCGATCAATGTTATGGTCCAACGTTAGTTTTTCCAAAACGAATGGAGCCCAAAAACAGGCATGAGACAACATCAGACATGAAAAGAGAGTTCTTTTTATGTATCAGGGTCGTGACTGTTCGTTTACAATAACTCTGAACAGTTTACATAGAAAGTGCATGTTAAAGGAGAATTGTGTTAAAACATTTAGCATCTATTTTTGTACATATCCTGGAGATTCAAATCAGTTAACATTAACAACATACAACAGCCAGACATTTCTTTCGGTTGCACTGGTCCATTTAGCACTCAAGTCAGATAATGTGATCCGTATAATTTCTGACACTCTCTTCATGCTCTGCCATGTATGGCTTCATTTCTTATGACCCATTAGGGTACAAGTTTCTTCAAACCCCACTACCAACCTTGAAGTCCGAGAAAGAAACGGCTTCTCGAGCTTCTACTTTAGATGATGGATCTTTCTTGTCCAACCCAAAAAAGGAGCAATTTTGAAATGCGTCCAGGCTGCTTGCAATCAAACGGTTCAACCCACTAAGGCTATCACTAAGAATAACATCTTCACTGTGATATTTAGATGATGTCATATCCAAATCAAACGGTCCTAGCGAGTCAGGCTGCACGAAGGAAAAGCAAAATTTGATGAGAAAAGAATGATTTGGCTGAAATAAAGCAAGAAATGTCTTCAACTGCAAAAATATGCTGTTAAATATCGCCTAGGTGACAAGTTACTAATGATAAAACTATCTCGCTTCAGCAAATTGAAGGGAATAATCTTCAGCAAACTGACCAATTCATGCTTTTATAGAAGACAAGTGCATAGAAATAACACCAAATTTGAATGAGCATACCCAATAGACATCCGCTAACCCAGTCAAATCCATTCCTGAGTTTTCAACATCCTGCACATCAGACTGGCATTCATTTATAGGGTCCTCATCAGAAGCATTCTCAACAAAGCCCTTAGCATTTGCTAATTCCTGCCAAAAGGGGGAGTACACAGTAATGCCATGAACAGTTCCTTGCCGCTAGCAAATAAATAAACAAAAATTACGGAGAATTATACCTCCAAAAGGGCATCAGAGGGCGTTGAACACATTTGAGTCATCTGTTTGTCAGTCCCAAAAGAAGCAATGCAAGATGTAGTAGGAACTTCTTGATACAGAGTGTTATTCTTTTGAAATGAGAATGCATCACATGTTTCTTCAGCATCCCAGATAGAAGATGTATGTGACACAGCAGTGGAGCAAAAGACAGACTTATTTTGATGCTTTGACATATGAGCAGCAATAGCAGCATCAAAGGAGTCACAACTGAAAGGAATCTGCTGAAGGCAATGATTGCTCTGAGTCATCGGTGATTCAGTACATTGAGGATTTTCATCATGGGGCACTTCTGCAAGTAGATCTCCCACACTAATGTTGGTAAGGCTGTCGGCCCACTCCCCAGCAGTGCCATTGCACAATGGTAGGTCATCCTAAGGATACATAAACCAAGGATTAAGTTCAGACAAAGAGTCTCCCACATGAAAAGTATTTGCATTGAACCATCTCAGTCATTGAAAGTGCAGGAATTCAATTGAAAATCCCCATTAAGATTAGAACAATCTAGCGTTTTGAAATTCTCAACCACTAAAACATACAGCATGAAATGGAAAGAAAATTAAGAGATGCAAAGCACAGTAACTCTTATCTTTCCAATGTTTAATGTACTACGGTTGCCAGTCTACATTATATTCCATATTATATTTGCAGCAAAGGCTGACGGGCTTTGGAATCCATTCCATTTTTGCTAGAGTGCCCAACACAATTATATCTTTCTATTGCATAAAAGCTTACAAATACCTCATCAGGAACATCGGAAGAGGGATCATAAGCATGATTCTCGTTCATAACATTAATCTGATTATCACAGGAATCCATAAATTTGTGAGATTGATCATTTGATGAACCACATGTGGATACATGGGCCAAAGATTTTCTTTTCCCATGATCCATATTCAGCGTATCCACGCCCGGAAACGGAAGGTTCTTGCCATCTGGAGATGTCAACTCCTCGATAGGAAACCAACCATACCTTCATTGAGAATGCACAAGTTAGTATACATGTATCAAGGATAAGTTGTCAAATAGCATTCAAGAAAAGTCAGAAAAGACCTCAAGCGAAAGACAGCAGGTCTTCCAATGAAAGCATAAACATCAGCTGCACTGGCTACAGAGTCCGGGGTCCACTTTTGACAACTGACTAGGTTTTCTCTATGGACATTGTAAGGGAAAAGCATTAGCTCTCCAGATGCTACACTTGAATTACCCCATTTCCGGTTCAAATGTTCCAAAATCGATGATATCTTTTTCCGCATACTAAGGGTGAGCTCTAGATGGGGATTATGTTTATCCTAATAAAAACAATGCTTAAGTAAGTTCTCAAAATGTTTCAATGGTAAGACTTCTCATAAAATTATAGTACTATTTTCTCTTCTTTCTCACCATCTCTAAGGCTCTTCGAGTAGCATCGTCAATTGGGAATAACTGAAGCTTAAGTTTCATATTATTATGCACATTGCTATCCACATGATTGTTTTGTGAAGGCAATGGAGGCAGAGCTTTTTCAACTGGTTCAAGACTTGATTGCCCTGGAATTTCAAAATGTAAACTACTGTCAGTTATGAAACTTCAGAGGATGTTATCAAATCACCTGGGGGAACATAACTGGTGATGATAAACCTCATTCTTGCCATACCTTGGTCACATTCAGCCTCCTTATCTATCACTGTTCGTTCCAAATGCTCAGCAGCTTCAGCAACCAGAGAAACCCCAGCAATTGCAGCTTTTTCCCATTTTTTATATGCAGCTGAAGAGATAGAACGTATTAAGAAATGTTGAAGTTATGGATTCTGCAATCTTTAAGCTAGCTTAAACAAAATGAAATCAAGTATTTTCCTTATGATGCTTTCTATCATGTGTAATCTTAATCCACATACCATTGTCAAGTCAACTACATTCCTGTGTTGACTGCATGGTGCCATCTTCAAGATAAGTAGAATCAGATACAAGTATACACCGAAACAATCAACAACAGCAAGCATGTATGGAAAGAAAACCAAATTTTTCATCACACATAGTGAAGTTGAACAGAGAGCTGTGATAAATTCATTCCAGGTTCCAAGTTAAACTATACCACATCAAGAACTAAGAATTATATGGATGAGGAATCACCTTGTTTCCGCCTTTTTTTTACAGTTTTTAAAGAAGTTGAATCCCCTTTATTATTGCTGCGGAAAACTCCTATGTTTATATTCCGTCCTAATTTTCCAGATCCCAACTTTGGCATATTTTGGCTGTCCAACAGAACCAGTTTCACAGTTCTAGTATCTTGCCCTGATGCCCTACTCTGATTGGCAACAATGCTTGGAGCTGCAGGAGATCCATTTTCTCCATGTGAAGGCCGCTTCCTCACATTCTTTTTTCGGTCTTTCAAGAGTTGGTTCTCCTTCATTGGAAAGATAGACCAATAAGTTGAGCAAGTGAAGAGAATACCCGAGTTCCTATATGAAAGGCATTAATATGTGGAAATATAGACATTCTAGACTAACCAGGGCTTCCACAAATATTTTAAACCTTCTGGGCTTCAAATGAAGCTTTGAAGCTTTACAGCTATACTTCTCCAATAAAGACCACCTGTTAATGATGTGGAGATTACAGAGACAAAAACAGATCCAGTCAAGAAGATGTCTGGCGAAAATTATCAAATATTTTTATCATTACTAAAAATTGATATCCAGCCACATTCGACTTAGACAACTCATAGAAAATTAAGTTCAAACAGTAAAATCCATTCATGAATTAAAATGTTCTAGATGGATGTCTACAAAGAATCACGCATACTCAAAACATGTTTTAGATTTACTGACATCAAATATGGTCCTCTTCTATATATGTTTCAGTGGATGTCCTCTCAACCTATGATGCACATAAAAAAAGGAAAAGCAGCTACTCAGCCTCCGTTAGGTATTACCATCGAAGCATAGCAGCATTTGTATCTTTGGAATTTTTTGCATCTAAGCACAATCCAGGTCCCAGCAACTTGTTCATACGCCTAACAAGACGATAGTAATAGTGCCTGACCTGAATATTTCAAGAAAAATGAAATAGGGGAAGGAGAACAGGAATATTGTTTAATAACTTGACAACAAAAAGGCCAAAAAGGACGCAATCAATTGACGCTAAACAATTTACCTGGTCCTTATTTTTGCTTTGGACACGACGAGTTATCTTCTCAAAGTTCTGAAATTAAAGCACAACAAAGTTAGAAAATACAATCGTTCGAAAACAAAATCCAGAACATTCAAAAGCCAAAGTGATGCCACTGTCTTCGTGCCTTGCCAACTTGTCGTAATGCAGCAAAGAAACTTTCTTCCTCTTGATGTGTCCAAGCAGCCCATTGCCTTGTTGGTTTCTTCACTGTATCAAGCATTTTCAAATCATTAAAAGCATAAATATAACGATGCACCAAATGATATAATTAAACTAAACTAAATTGGGGGAAAGAGAAGAACATGAGTTATAAGAAAAAAAATATACCAGGTTGCTTTTGATGCGTGTCACCTGCAGTCAGTGACGTGAAATCAGGATCTCTACCCTGAAGTGGAGTCTCTTCACGAATGATGTGTGCCTCTGAGTCCAAGGAGACTAGTGATTCCATCCTCCTAGTAAAAGATATTCATTCACCACAGCTTTGAAAGTTTCAAGGTAATGCTCCCTTTGATGATTTTACAAACTAGAAAGATCCACGCCGTGGGTGGGCCAATAATGACAAACTGCAAAATAACAGAGAAGTATCATCTATAACAACATCATTATTTTATTATGTATTTAAGGATTTAAAATTATTTCTTTCTCCAAATTTCCTGCTCTTTCCTTGATGATGAAAATGATATCATGTGCCCAGCATACACATATAATGCAACTACCTGGGCACGCTTATAGGCTAAAAGAAGTTGCCATGCTCATTTTTATCCAAAGATTCATTCTCTAAATACTAAGACTTTACTTGACACATGATAACAATCCCCTTTCAGAAAGAAAAAAATGCCTATTAAAAAGATATAAAATCCTTTTTTACTAGTGTCATTGACCTTCCGCCTAAAGAGCAACTCAGAAAATTGGGAAAAATATGAAGCCCACAATTAGTTATTGCAAATTAGAGTATTAAGCTTAAATTTAAGCATCACAACAACAAAGAAAAAAAGAACAGCTGAGACACTCAAACGCGGGCACCAAACGGAAATGCAGACAGATATGATCAATTACAACTTGGAATTTCGAAATTTCAATGCAAGGCAACAAATCACAAAAACCTAAGCTGAATGCACCAAATTTAACTACTTGACCAAGTTGAAATCCTCAATCTCCCTCGACCGACACACCAAAACTCTTCAAAATAGACTAATTTTCCTTTATTCTAGTTTCCCCCAAATTTTCAGCACTCAAATAATAAATAGGGTTTCGAGAGCACTACTGATCAATTCTCCCATTCAAAACCCAGCCAAACACGTAGAAACAGAGAAATTGAAGTAAAATTACGATACCTTAGGAAGAGAGCAACCGTATTCGAAGAAGTAATCAAAACCGTAGAGCACGTACAAGGTTGAAGATTTTCGAACAAAAGAGTCGAAACCGAAGAAGACCTAATTGCAGCTAGAAAGAAAAAAGAAACGACCGAAATTTCTTTTGTTTTGTTTTCTTTATTTTGTTCTCTCTTTTTTCTTGCATTCTTCTCCCAAAAAGAAATTAGCAAAAGAAAAAATAAAGACAAGTAATTACCTGTAGTTAATATCAAAGATGAACGTGAAACAGAACTTTGTCCAAGGACTTCTGTGGTGATATGCAAATCCAAGTTTGCTCCAAACTATTTCTACCATTAAAATAAATACATGACTTGTACTATATTCCAATCACTTTCTAGTCATATTTAAATAAGCTAAATTGGGTTTTAATTTAAACGAATTATATCCATTTAATAAGCATTGATTTAACAAATAAATCTCATTAAAAATAATAAAAAATGTGAACACTTGACAAGAACAGCACATCCAATCTAAGCCAGAAACATATCAATCTCTGTTAGTTTGCTGTGGAAGCAGTACCAGTACAGCCCAAACTAAAAGGCTTCTCCTCTCTTTGCAATGAAGTGTTTCTAAAAGTAGGGCTAAATGAGCATCTACCTGTTGATCATGATCTACTGTGCTAATGAATTATAATTATTATAACTTTGGTAACTTTTTAAGGGAAAGCAAAGGTTTTCTTTTACCTTGTGATACGTGGCAATGCTTGCAATAAGTACACAAAAGATCAGAAAAAGAGATGGATGAAATACCACACAAATGGATTGGATGTCAAAATACTACAACAAACAAGTACTATACTATTTTAAAAGCATTAATTGTATAACGTGATATCACATACAGCGATGGGGACAGAGACTTTTTAAGGAACACGACTGAAATGTTATGACTTTGAACCCCACGTTATGACAATTTGTTCCATTCAAGAAACAACCAAAATAGGTCTCGTTCTGAAACTAACGACGATTGACGAAGGACTCAGAATAAAAAAAATTGAGAATAGAAATAGAAAGTGAGGATAAGAATAGGAATGAAATTATTAATTAAGCATGTTTAGTATGATGCTAGACAAAGTTAACAGTTATATTAATATTTGGTATTAAATATTAAAAATGATAATGAAATTTTTTATATGTCATTATTATATGATTTATTTTGTAAATGATTAATTAATACAATATTTTATAAATAATTAATAAAAAATTCAATGATTTACAAAAAATTTTAACTTTTAGATAATTATAAATTATTTTTATAATAAGAATAAAAGCAACAAAATAAAATAATTACTAAAGAAATTTTGATGATAATATCCTGATAAAGATCAATATCTTGATAATAGTTTAATAATATTTTGATAATAAAATAATACTATTCTAATAATATCTCTTATCTCTTATTCCTAATATTTGATTCTAGCTTATACTTACATCCCCCTTAGGAATAAAAGTCCGGGATTGTTTAAAACTTATTCCAATTTTATGATTCTCCGTTTTATCTATTATCGGTAACCAAATAATTAGAAATTGGGGAATAAAGGTTGCATTCATGTTCCTAGATCTTTATTACTAGTTACAAAACAAGACCTTAATGTCTAGAACTAGTGATCAAAGATCGATTTAAAACAACTAAATGGATTTCAACTTTCTAAGTAGCAAATGTGCGGTTCTAATTCTCGCTCATTCAACTTATTCAATAATTCAATGTAATCCTAGGAACAAAAAGTTTGAGTTTGGCGTGGGTCATGACATAATTATTATTGTTTTATAAGGTTTTGAGATTGAATGGAGACATAGGATTATGAATACTATAGAAAAGGAGTTCTCAAGCCGTCCAAAGAATGTGAGTTTCTTAAGGTACCATTTAGTTCAACTTCTGATTTTTTTTTGTGTGTAGATTTTAGTTTTAGTTTTTTGGTGTTAGTTTATGCTTTTTTAATAAAAACAAAAATATGTTTAGTTATTATTGTCAATAAGTTGTATTTTTATTATTGATGATAGTTACATATTAGGTCTATCAGAAATAGTCTCTCTGTTACATAGGAGTAAAATTGCATTCTATTGGACTTCCCAGACCATATGCCTCAGCGGGACTTCGACTAAGTATTGATAATGATGACAATGATGATAGTTGTATTTTATATAAAACTTAAAGATAAATTACTTTTAATTGCATAATCAAAGTGACTCTAGTCTATGGTCAGATGAATGAACCGTCGGGAGCCAATTAAATTTATTTTTATCTCTTATATAATATTTATTAATATAATATTAATAAAAATTATTTTATTTTGTTAAATAAATTAATATTTATTTTTAAATATGTTTTAATTATTATTAAAATGTTATTTGAAATTTATATATTTTGAAGATATTTTAAATTTAATTATATTTGTTAATAATTATTAATTTAATTATATTTAATTTAATTATAAAAATTAAACAAAATTAAATTATTCATATTTATTATTGATTATGAATATATTAAATAATAAATAATATATATTCAGTTAATAATAAATCAGATTATAAAAACAAAAACTACTTTTGCAGTTTTCATAAATTTTGTAAATTAGAAATTAGAAGAAACCAAAACCAAAAACTCAAACAATCATGTTTTTTTTATTAAATTTGAGAATAAAATTAAAAATGAAAAATGAAAACAAATAGACCCTTAACTAATATAATTAAGTCAACTTTTAAAAGTTAATCTTTATAAGACTGTATCTTATTTCTTATTGCTTATATGAATAATTATGGTATATTACATTTTAATAACTCTAAAGTTTAGGTTAAATATGTGATTTGCATCTCATCATTTTACATAAACTTTAATTAAGCCCTTATTGTTATCTATAACACCACTTTATACACTATCATTACTAAAATATTACTCATTACATTCTGGATAAAAGCAAAAGTGGTAACAGAGATAATAGTATGGGCTTATTTAGGCCTTTTGTGAAATATTAAAGTGAAAATTACACATTTAACCAATATTTTAAAAAATCATTTTTAAGATTATATAAATTCTGGTTGGTCCACATCGCCTAGTCATTACATCACATAGGCTATATCAATGACTAATATGCTAGAAACTCACTTAAAACTTAACCTTTTAGGATTTAGGTTGTTATCAATACTATTTTGAAAACATTAAGATATAAAGTGATACTGTAAATAATGTTAGGGGACTAACTTAAACTTTTTAAGAACCTTATATGGAAATTTGTACTTTTTACCTAAAGTTTATAGTTACTATATTTCAACAATATGATCTTACCATATCTAAAATGTTATGGATTTAAGGCTTACGTTACGACAATTTGTGCCATTTAGCAAATAATTAAAAACCTTTAATATTTGGCAACCGGTGATCAAAGATCGATTTAAAACAGCTAAATGCATTTCAACTTTCTAACTAGTGTATTTGGGGTTCTAACTCTCACTCATTCAGCTTATTCAACAATTCAATATAATCTTAAAAAAACAACTCAATATAATCTAAAAAAACAAAAAGTTTGAGATTGGTGGGTCATGACATAATTATTAATGTTTCAGGATTGAATGCAGATAGGGGATTTTGAAGATTATGGAAGAGGAGTTCTTAGGAGCACCAATGAATGTGAGTTTGTTAAGACTTTATGCTTTTTTAAAACTAAGGTTCTTGCCATCTATCTAAGAATTTTTGGGGAATATACTAGTAGAAATCAAGGCAAGATCTAATCCCACTTGCAATGGAATAAAAATAAAATTCTTTCATTTAACTTTTTAAAAGTCAATACCACTTTAAATTCTGTAACATGATTAGTGTATGAACTTAATAAAATATAAATACAAATCAAACCTAATTATATAACTTAATCTTTTTCCTGAAATTTCCTTCGAACCATTTTTGAAACTGGTTCATCACAATCACTATAGTCATAAACATATCCAATATCTAATCGTATGCATAAAACAAATTGAAAGAACTTTATAAATGCTATAAAAATGGATAAGTAAAGAATGCTAACTCCTTTAGAGCTTACACTCTTTTATAATAAGATTTGGACTTTTGGTGATTTAATTGAATTATATTTTTAATTTCAATTTATTTATATTTATATTTATATTTATAATTAATTCTAATTAAATACCAATTAGCTTAAATAAGTCCTAGTATCTCATATTGGTCATTATTTATTAAATATCTAACATTTAACATTTAAAGTTTCTCAAATTTTATAATTAAGTCTAACTTGATTAAATTACATTTTCTCTTTTTTATTGTTATTTGTGTGTAATTCATTAAGTTCCTAAATATGTTGGCAATGAATATATATTAAAAGACTAAATTGTATTTAAGATTAGATATATTAAACTTCTTTTAATTTGTCTTTAATTCTCTAGCTAGTTAAATAATATATACATATATATATCAAGTTTGACATTCAACAATATATCATGACCTCTAAAGTATCAATAATGTCAATGGTTTTGATTAATCTTTTTATGCATGATTTTCATATAATTCAATTATTTCATCATATAATATACTCAGTAGACATAAAGCATGGAAATACTATATACTCTATTTGAGTCTAATCATAATTAGCTTAAATAAGTTCCAGTATATCACTCTTTATTTATTAAATATCTAATATTTAATATTTAAAGTTTCTCAAATTTTATAACCAAGTCTAACTTGATTAAATTACCTTTTAACTTTTTAATCTTTCTTTTTGTGTAACCTATTAAGTTCCTAAATATGTTGGCAATAGATATAAATTAAAAGCTTAAGTGGTATTTAAGATTAGATATATAAAACTCCTTTTAATTTATCTTTAATTCTCTAATTATTTATATATATATATATATATATATATATATAGTTCAACACCCTGCAATATATCATGACCTTTCAATCATCGTGAATCTCAAAATGGTTTTAATTAATCTTTTTATGTATGATTTTTTCATATAATTCAATTATTTTATCATATAATGTTTTTTTAATACAAAGGAAAGAAAACAAATGAAACTACACTTTATCGCATCCCCCGGCGATATGACATGCCTTGACTGTCCTGACGGACCCATAATTCCGCTGGGTCTTCTGTCAACACATGCAGTCCCGAACTGGCGAACGCAACAATCGATGCCATGTGGTCAGTGCTTTGGTTCCCTTCACAATAGGTATGCTAGATTCAAACTATCTAATCACGATTCAAAAGCTCCCGTATGCCCTGCACCAAAAGATGAGTATCAGTTAAAAAATCGACGGTTGCAAACAGGATGTTGATTACCTCAAGGGAATCTGTCTCAAGGATTATATTGCGAAGCTCCAGATTCCACACCAATTGAAGGTCGTCATGCACCCCCTATAACTCCGCCGTTAACGGTGTACATTGGCCTAAATTTGCCATAAATCCACCACACCATCGCCCTAAGTTGTCTCTAAGTAGACCCCCTGCCGTACCACGATCTGTCCCATGGTGCATAGACCCATCTATATTAAATTTAATCCTGCCTTCTGGAGGTGGTTGCCAATAGACTTCGTGCCCTATGGGTAAGCGTACTCCCGTAACTACTCTTCCTGTTACTTCCTGCTTTTGCAATCCAAGAAACGTAGTCCAGAACAATATGCAGCCCTCTAAATTCTAGTTCGAAGATGCTTTGATTCTTCCATTGCCACAAGAACCAGCAAGCAACACTATAAATAGTGGCTCAGTTCCCTAACTGTGATTGGACTGGTTTTGTGAGGTTGTATCGCAACCACCCGTCCTCGTCCTGATGGAAAAAATCAGAAACTATCTCCACAGGCTTGAAATTGTGCCAGAAGTTGATCACCCTGGGGTAATCCCGAAGGGCATGCAAAGAGGTCTCTTCTTATCCACAGTAAGTACAGCTGCCACCCCTAGTTAGATGTCTAGCGACTCGCTGTTAATTTGTTAATAATCTTCATCTAGCCAGCAACCACAAAAAGGATCGAATCCGTTGCGGGCCTACTCATTTCCATATTGTTGGCCAAAATGGACTTTAGGTCGCAGGTTTCAAATTGACAATTAGGTGATAGGCTAAAGCTACTGTGAATAACTCTGATTGTCCTGGCCCCTAAACAAACTCATCCTCACTCTTAAGTACAGTGGGTGGCCGCCTGTTTGTTATAGCTCCACACACTGAGGGAGGGAGATACCTCTGGATCAAATTCCATTTCCAATTACCCCCCACATCCACATACTCATGAATGTGAGTATGTAACAATGTGTCCGGAAGTGGGGAAGTTGTGTGCGTTAACAGTGGTCCAAAGACATTATTCTAAGTGTGGAAATACTATATACTCTATTTGAGTCTGGTCATGTAAGTTCTCCACCATTGATAATTAATTTTATTAATGACATTTGAAAACTATTTTGTAAAGCATTATTCTACATTGTCCAAAGATTCCTTGAATCAATACTAATGGAGAACAACGAATCAGTTTCCTTATTTACTTTAAGGTGAAATCAGTATTGATTACTCAACTACTTTCATATATTTCATATTATATCCAACGAATAATGACTGATCTATCCTTAAAAATGATAGGTCATAAGTAGTATCAAAATATATCAACCTATATATGAGAAAATTTAGACATATAATGTAACACCCCCTATATGGAACCTACAACCATCCACATACTTGGCAACCAAATTCTTGCACAAATAGTCACATCATACATTTCTATTCATTTATAGGGATTCTCTTCGCACATCTTGCGGTTCAATGTTATACATATACATATTACAAAATTTCATATCATTTAACATTATTATTGAAAAGTAGTATTACATCTTTATATTTACATGTTAATCCAAAAGGAAACATACAATTTCCTTTATTACATATACAATCATTCTTTAATCCAAAAACACATCCAAAGGTACTTACTCCTAGTTGTTGGCCTTGGTCCCTACAGATGTTCCCTGTACCTCACTCCTATGACTTGGACCTACACGGATTAAACATCCGTGCTAAGCTTGAAAGCTTAGTGGGGAAAATACTTGGTTTGGATGACCACTTATTGTAATCATTTGCCAAGCACACACATTCAGAAACATCACAACTCACATACCATAAATTCACATTCATAAACCAAACCTTGGTATTCAACGCTCATGTAAACAATGATGGCATACTTAAGCAAAGTATATAATGCAAATATGCATCAAGATATTATCCATATACCAAGAATGCACATTTATAATCCAAATATTGATATTCAACGCTTATTGATTCAAATTATTAATGCAAATGCAAATGCTCATCAATACCAATTATTTATGTTGTTACGTTGTATTTCTTATTTATAACCATTTACTTTATTTTTTGTGTTAGGTCTGCACATTTCCATGAGTGAGGATAATAGGAACTATGGATATCTAAAGAGATCAAAATTGTGGATACCCGAAGGTATCAAAACGTAGATACCCGAAGGCATCAAACTATAGAGACATTATAGTTTCAAAATGCAGACACCATTAGTGTCAAATTGTAGCAACTGCGCTATATCTTTATGGGCATGCCTATCTATCTATCACCAAGACAATAAAGTAAGCACGGTAACATTTCCTTTAACCATTTGCTAATTTTACAATTCATATATGGACAAGTCATATGATATACATTTCAATTCATAAAATCTATATTTGTGCTCATACATGCAAGTCATAACTTACTACCATTAGAAGGGTGTCAAAATCACACTTGTATAATCATATTATACATATATGAGTGATGAATATGCATACAAATCATTTATGCACATGTAAGTTCTCTATGGAATGCATTATGCTCAATCTTAATTTCCAATGTTTAATCACCCAATTCATATATGGTAAGTTCTATTTCATTTATTTCCAGGTGTTTGGAAAGTTTTGTACACATTCAAAAATTTTCAGATAAGATTAAGTAAAAACCAGAGATGGAAACAAACACAAAATAGTGCAATTTAGGCTAAGCCCATAGTGGTCTAAAAATAGGCAAACAATTAGTCTAGAAGCAAATCACATGACAGACTCCAGTTGTTCCTTAATATGCATATAGAAAACATTTGAATTAGGTTTTGAGGTCTTCTATACATTGTTTGCCCGTGTCTCTATTTTCCATAGAACTAAAAATTAGACCATTTTAGCTTCCCAATCATGAGATGTAGATCAAATATTACAAGCTGCTCCAAAACAGGGGCAACGTCAGTCACCATTTTCAATCCCAATTTCTAATGTCATAAAGCCATAATAAAGTTAGAGTCTCTTCTAGAGATTTTTATTTCTACATATTAGGTTTCATAGGCAACTAAAATCACCTAATTTAGAGGTATTTAGGTTGAGTTTTCAAACAAACTTAAGAAATAATTTTACTACACGATACTCTCTTGTTCTATACATCCATTTCCATGCAAAATAACACCAAAAATCATCCCAACAGCCATTACATATCTGAATGAATCTTTATATCCATTCACACATACACACTAAGATGAATTAAACTAAGTGTAGTCCTAAAACTTAAAATTGGCAAAGTAGTTCTTCTAATGCCTTTCCTTCCTTTTCTCTTTGGCTTTGCTTGACTCATCAAATGAAAAATGATGGAATGAAGAAGGTGAAATGGAGAGGAGAATAATTTGAAGTTAAACCCGCAAAGTTCCATCCATCTCCCCTCTCCATATGCCTTTTCATGAATTTTCTAGTCTTAGACACATGTTTCAATGCCACTAGATCAACGTTACAATCCTATTGGATAATGTGTTATAATCCCATTAGACCACGTGTTACTATTCTATTAGACCAGGTGTTACAATTATATTGGACCATGTATTACAATTTTATTGGACACACACAAACTTTAATCTTATTAGTCACACATGCTTTAATCCAATTGGTCCATGTGTTAACTTTAGAAAAATTACATATTATTCCTTCTTTTTCCTTTAATTCCCACATTGGCTTATCATCTTATCAATTGATTTCCTTCCCCTATGTCTTAATTTTATAATGGCATAAATTTTATGAAATTTGGTTAATTATATTAAGATTTATACTAAAAAAACTACAAGTAGTTCAAAAATAAAAACAGCAGCTATAACTCAACTTCAAGATAGAATTAACAAATCTTAAAGGTAGAATCAAATTTCAATTCCTTCATGAAAGTATTAGTCCTATGTCTCTAGTTTAATCTCCAATTTGAATGATCCAATTTGGAGGTATACAAGTTAAGATATGGCCAAATTACAAAAGTCTATTCAGTGGAACCTATCCATCCAATGAGTTACACATCCCAAATCAACTAACTTTAATCTTATCATGCAAAAGCAACATAAAACACATCCAGTTTAACTAACAACATCTCATTTGCAAACAAAATACTTCTTTTATCAAATCTCCTCACATCACGCTTATAAATCCAAACAAAAATATCAAAAAATACTTTACATATTTCATGTCTAAGTGTGTATGTCCATGCTGAAATGAACAAATTACCCATTTACCCATGTCTTTTACATTAACATAAGTACCATTATGTCTTTTACTATACTTAAATGCACTTAATTTGTTATGTTCACTTCTTAATACACCCTAGACATGTTATAATACTTCTAGAGTATATACTGGGGCCTTACATATAAAGTCAAAATGCCACTTATACATTCATTACATTGAGAATTTCTATACCCATACATGTAATGTTTTAAATAGAATTCCTATATTGGTAAGCAGGAACAAAATATAACAACCCTTATATGATATACTTTGGAGATATAAAGTCAAAGGATCATTAGATAATCATCACATTGAAAATTTACATAAACGCACAAGTAATGTTCTAGATATATTTCTCATATTAGGTTAGTCTATTAAACTTGTTCTCTAATAAGCACTAATACATTTTCTTAAGTATATTTTAGTCTATGAGATCAACTACTTCTTTTAAAAAAATCACATACTAGTTTATATGTTATATTAATTTCTAATCTCAATAGAAAAAAGTCAACGATCAATTTATGGATAATACATAAATACAATATGAATCTCATAATTATAATGTCATCATAATTTCATTTGTAATGTACATTTATTCCATGATTTTAATCTTTCACACTAGTTAATTAAACAAATATGTATAAGATAAAGAATGTCTTTCAATAATTATGTCATAAAAACTATAACTAATCTATTGGTTGTAAAGGCATAAATCGACAATCTCCACTTGCAATAAGCTAATCATTTAATTATCTTATACCACATCACTGTATGACGATCATAAATCATACTATTGTTAGCATAATGGTCTAGTAAGAGAATTTTACAAGATTCTCTCCAATGAGAAATCGCGTTAATCTTGCAACTTTCATCTTAATTACCATCATAATTAGGAGAAAATATCTAAACATATATTTGGATCTTTAATGAAGCCTTAACCTCTTTCACATGCCCATTAATATTCTTTGGCATATTACTATTTGAACAATGCAAGGAATTATAACAAGTTCATCAAAGAACTTAATATAAATAATCATTTATACTAAAAAAATGTATTATAACTTAATTAATCAATTGATGTTACATTGAAACCTTTCCAACATCAAAATAATATTATTTTAAGTAAAATATACTTTAAAGAAGACTTACTGCTAAAGTTAACATTCACATAATCTTGAACTCAAATATCAAGTCATGATAAAACAATAGATATCTCAATACTTTATAAGGATCAGGTATCTCAAATATTAAATAACTTTAGTATATTACTTGTGTACTTAGATTAAAATAGGTAAACAACTTTTTTTATCTATCTTTATAAATCTGATTCTTGTAATTAACTTGTTACTTGTTCACATCCGATTAGAGTTTTTCTTGGGCTATTGTATATTCAATAATTGAAAATATAAATTAGAGTTCCATATGAGCAGTATGTCATCTACTTCCACTAAATAGTACAATTACATTTCTACTAACCTTCTTGTAAAATGATAAATCCACTATCATCTTCAAAATAAACTCTTTAAATTTATCATTAAAATGAATCTTTTAATATCTCATAACTTTTTAACTATATGTCAAATGTATCAACAAAGACATTAGTTCCAAATATTTGTACTGTTATGAGATTTGAAATTTTAAAAATTCATCTTACTCCTATTACTTATATTGAGAACTATTCTCCTTTAACTATTTACTGAAATGATCATTTTTTGACTAGAGTTTATAAGAATGTATCCAACCTTTTTGGATTTCTTATAACTTTCTATTATTCAATTTAGTTATAAGCTTTATTGAATAATATGTGATTTAACTAAGAATTGCATCCTAAAATGATTACTTTTGACTCTTTCAAAGTTATACTATTCTATATCTAATATAAAACCTAGCTAATTGATTAACTAGAACTATCGAAAGTAATTATTGTATTTTTTTCCTTACAAAAAACCAATACAAAATTTAGTTATAGAGGTATTAATTAGAGAATCTCATTCCCTATAAATAACCAAAAAATTTAAGCAAGTATTCATCCCTTTTATAAGTTTTTTTACATCTAATATATCATATGTATAAGATCTAACAATTCACCATAATTTTCCTTTTACTAAAGATTGATTTGATCTAACGATCTTCCTTTAACCTAGGAAGGTTCACATACACACACATATATATAAATATGTTGGACCCCACACCCCACCCGTAGGTGTTTGGGGGTTATACCCCGGCGTGTGTTTGTGGGTTATACCACGGCAT
>JAOSBN010000005.1:44587252-44604436 GCA_027563595.1 Erythroxylum suave | reverse complement strand
ATTGTGTTTATGGCAAAGAAAGAATAAGAATTAGAATAAGTTGTGTTTTAGATGATATTGAGATATTGAATAATTAAAAAGATTTTTAAGACTTGAATTTTGATGGAGGATAAGTTTCCAAAAGGGAAAATTATATTGTTTTGATTTATATAAGTTTTGAATAAAGATGAAAAAAAATTTATACCGGTTTCGTATTAGTTTAGTCTAAAGTTTCCAACGCGATCGTTTTAATCTGTTATTTGTTTTCGGATGTCGGATCCACTTTGTTAAGTTTTCGAGTTTCTTCCGTTATCCGCTTTTGATTCCGGTTGGGGTCTAGTTCCCGGATCGGGTCCCAACAAAATAAGTTGCAAGTCTTTTAGCTATTAGGGCTCTTACTATTGGTTCATATTCATTGTTTGCAATTGAATCAATAATCGCTCAACCATTAGCCGTGCTAGTCTTTTCTGTTAGAGTTTTCGTTGTTAGATTATTTGATTCAGTAACTATTCCATTAACCAGTCTTCTCTTTGTGCATAGATGGTCTTTCAGAAGAGAAAAGTCTGTTGGGTTTGACACACTCACACACACACACACACATACATATATCCGATGTTTGCAATTAAATCAATAAGCGCTCAACCATTAACTGTGTTAGTCTATTCTGTGAGAGTTTTCATTGTTAGACTATCTAATTCGGTAGTTGTTTCATTAATTGGTCTTCTGTTTGCGCATAAGAGATCTTCTGGAAGAGAAAAAGCTATTGGGTTTGACATTAGAGCTAGTATTTCATCAGCTGCAAGTTTTTTTTGGGTTATATATATATATATATCCTGTTATATAAATTTACAGTATAATAGGATATATATCCTATTATACAAATTTATGATTCATAAATATCCTATTATATAAATTTATGAATCTCATTATATTGATTTAACCAACATTACATAAAAGGACAATGTCAATTATCTAACTTTGTATTCTTGTCTCTTACTATATAAGTCTCTTTTGATCTAATATGTATATAATATTTGTATAAATTTAGAGGAACTACTTTTACTCAATAATCTATTTCTCATTATGCTCTAACATATTAATGTTAAATAAAAGTTTAATATGAAATACTTAAAATTATAAATTAGAAATATGCATGATCTCTATCATATTTCCTATAGGTAAGAAAAGTTACACAATTATTCTCTTCTAGTGGCAACTAGTCCTTATTTAATCTTTAGTAGGCCAAATTATGTGAAATGATTGCATTAAAATAGTGTATCTTTTAGTTCTACTTTATGCAACCTCTTGTATTTTGCTATCATGATGTTGACATCCATCTTATGTGTTACCATTAAAATATATGAGAAATCAGTCAATTTAAAATGTTATTACATTTTATTATCTATATGATATTGGCATATCTTTAAAAATTTGTCACTAAAATCCTTAATTAATTGGGATTAATAACAAAATTATATAATAAACAAATAACTTTTCCATCACTACAAGAAAAATGGAGTTTAGTGACGGACATTCTATCGGTAAGCTAATTTAGCAACGGAATTTATCGACGACACAAGTCGTCAGAAAAAAGGCAATTAGTAATAATTGCCACTAAAGCACTAATTTTTTGTCGCTAATTTACTGAAAAATATTTTATGTTTTTTCGTTATATTTAGCGACGGTAATTTTGTGTTGTCGGTAACTTTTCTGATGAAATGTTTTGTTTTGATCACTAAATTTGGCGACGAATGGACAAGGCTTCTCCGTCAGTATATTACCGAAGGATTTGGCAATTCCGTCAGTAAATTCATGACTAACTATACCGACAAAACTTAGTTGCCCGTTGGTAAATTTATTACATTTTATTGACGGATTTTTGTTTTTCGTCGATAAATATACTAAGACTATTTTTTATTTTTCCTTATATTTAATTTTATTTGATAATCTTATGATTGATGCATAATTTATACAGTTATCTGTTGATAATATTTTGATTTTTTTACATTTAATTTGTTAAAATAGAAAGTTGATTGATGATATAAAGTAAAAATTATCTTAATTGATAATAAAAAATTATTTTGTATGACAATAAGTATTTAACAACTATTCATTTGGTGACTGCAACTACGATATTCATTTGATGAATGTGAATGCTCTAAATGTTGCGATGAGATGTTGACCTTCTGCTTTAACTCATCCACCTCAATACGAAGTTGGGCTATGTACTCCATCGATTGTTGTAATTGAGTTGTTAGTGCTTGTACTGTGCTCTGAAGCTCATGGATTTCATTGGGTGGGGACCGCCTACTAGATGTGGAGGACTGCGAATAATATATGTTCGCAAATGAACTTAAGCCAAATATCCTTCTATGACGGTCCCTACCACCCACTGTATGAAGATAGATTTGACTCTCATCAACGTCTTGATACTGTTGAGATTGTTGTTGAATGCTTTCTTGTATTTGGTCCTATTATAAGGTAATGTTTATGTTAATAAGTGATAATTATTAAACATTAATATTAAAGCATAAATTTCACATACGTTTAGTTCTCTACATTGGGTGTTGAAGAAGGTCACACTGTCATGCTTCTTAGTGAAAGTGTGTAAAAAGAGTTGACAGGTCGTAGACTTTGTGCCATAGACTTTCCCTACATTAGAATAAAATGTTATAAGTGAACTACAATTTACAAAATTTTTGGCAAATTTTCATCTATTTTTATGATATTTAACCCCTGTTAAACAAAGAAAGTAACTCAACAATATAGTCATATATGACACCAGACATTTATAACATTATCATTCTCTATAATACACATTTTTATTATTCTGAAATTCACACATAAAATTAAATTGAAATACATCAAAATAAAAAAATAATATAAGTGTAAAGTGTAGACACTTACAAGTCTCTCTACTTGCTCGTGGTGGCTAATAGATCCTCTAGTATGTACGGAAAGACTCTTTCCCCCAGGTCCTCCACGTCTATTAGTACAGTTATGCTCTGAAATGGACATTGCCTCAGGTGATGTCCAATACTGCTGCCAACGACTCCATATTTGTTCAGAAATATAATGTGGTCTTACACCAATCTTGTGTATTGCACCAACAAAGTCTCAATAACGTGTACATGCTCATCTATCCCATACTTTATAAATGATTGAGTCCAATTTAGAATCTTAAAAAAATTCTTTCTAAAAAAAGGAAAAATATACGATAAGTAAATATAATCTACAATATTAATCTAATTAATGTATAACAATTAATTAAAAATATAAATATATATTTTTGGTACCTCAAACTCTTGATAATAAAAATCCTTTGTCGCTTGAGAAATATTCTTCCATATATAACCCTCAAGATCAATCTTCTCCTTGAATTTGGATATATATGTTTCTTGAGCACAATCCAGATATAATCAACCTTTAATTATATATCATTTTTAAATTTAAACCTACAACTTAATTATAAACATATGGTGCTTCATATATTTTCACTTACAGATTGTTGATAATTGTGATATAAGTTCTTCCATCAACTCCCTCAGCTCTAGGTTGGAGGCCACCTCCTTCATTTGCATTGTTTACCCATAATATCTCTGTCAATATAGGGGTGGTAGATGGTGTATCGATGTACAGAAGGTGATGCCTCATCTATAAGTGTAGTAGTTGGAGGTACAATATTTGATTTGGTTGCAGCTGTAGAATGTGATACTTCACTTAGACAATAACTGGCTCCAAATCATAGCTTAAACATTGGTCCTATCATATCATGTTTTCTCATTGGTGGCATACTTTAACCTAAAATTCATATTTTATTAAATATTCTAGAAATATAACAATTTTGATTCAATATATAACAATTTATTCTTGATTCAATAATTGATTTATTGAACATAATATTATATTACAAATTCAAATTAATCTCTATCAGCACTTAATTGTAAATCAAAATCATCATCATCTTCTTTTTCTAAAGATTTTGAATCAAACTTAGGCTCCTTCAGATCTCTCCCTCCTCGTCCTGTCATGATGAAATTTCAACATATTCATTAATTGAATCATTTAAAGGCTCATTCTTGTCATATGTAATAATCGTTTTTATTTCATAAACATCTTCCTAAAACGTTTTACTCTCAATTTTCTCTTCTCCTCTTCCATGTGATTCAAAAATACCTCTAGGTTTAACTTTGCAAATAGCCAACCAATCTAACTTATCTCGTTGTAAGATCAGAAAAGGGACATAATACACCTGGATCGCTTGCATAGTCAACATGAAAGGTTCAAATTGTCTAAATCTTCTTTGCTGGTTGATTTCAACTAGATTGTATCAATTATATACTTTTGTATCAACATTAGGAGTTGGATCAAACCAATCAAACTTAATATCACACTCCACTTTATTGGCAATATCTCAATAATTTTACCATAGAAATCCACCAATTATCCCTGTGCAAACTCCATTGTTTACTATTACTATATTATGACTATGTTGTTTTGCATGATATTTGTATCCATTAACGAAATATATCAGATATTATTTAACAGTTTGCAAAGTTCCTTTGGCAAGTTCACCTATGAACTTGTTCTCTATTGAATTTTCTAATGCCTACACAAAAGAAATTATCATTTAAATTGTATATTGTCATTTGAACACTTTAATCTTATAATTCAATCATATCAATAATTGTAAGTGAAAACTTACATATTTCTCGAACCATCGAAGAAAGTGTCTTCCAACTTCTTTAGTGATATCATCCTATATTTTCTTGGGCATTAGCTCACGTAACCATTTCTCATATAATCTAAAAACATTATTATGTATTCCAGTTATGAATAACACTAAATTTCAAAACCCAAATAATCAATTTCAAAATCAACTTCAACTTACGACACAAAAGGTTAAACCTCTTAATAGTTCAATAAAATGTAACTAATAGGCAACCTCTATTTCTTCCTTTATTAACATTCTTCCTA
The DNA here is from genome assembly GCA_027563595.1 of Erythroxylum suave. NCBI lineage: Eukaryota > Viridiplantae > Streptophyta > Magnoliopsida > Malpighiales > Erythroxylaceae > Erythroxylum > Erythroxylum suave. The sequence goes on along the minus strand of JAOSBN010000005.1, from coordinate 44,599,480 downwards.
TTGAATGTCCATATGTTTGTCTAGGATATGCGAAAATGGATAAGTTACCATTAGCATCACCTGTTCCTCCCCACATCATCATTACAAGGAATTTTTCTTTCTCTTGTGTGCATATACGGCTCAAAATAATGCGAATAAATGTACTTACTTCCTTTACTAAACAAGCATTACATATCGAACCTTCAACTCTAGCCTTGTTTTTGATATTTTTCTTCAAATGATGCAAATACCTACATTAGTGAATATAATCATTACAATTATATTATTAAAACATGTTATTACTTCAATTTAAATATTTACTATAATTACCTCTCAAATGGATACATCCATCGATATTGAAATGGATTAGTAAGTTTAGCCTTGTGTGCTAAATGCACAGATAGATGCTCCATTCAGTCAAAGAAGCTTAAAAGAAAAATCCCTTCTAATTTACACAAAATTACTGAAATTTTCCTTTTTAGTTTTTCCATTTTAGCCAACTTTATTTCAGATGATATTAAGCTTTTGAAAAATAAACTTAATTCTGTTATAACTTTCTAAACCTTATTCGGTAAAAACTCCTAAAATGCAATTGGAATTAGCCTTTGCATAAACAGATGACAATCATGACTTTTCATTACAAATAATTTATACTTCCTTATGTCCACACACCTTGTCAAATTTGAAACATAACCATTGGGAAACTTTAGAGTTTTCAACCATTCATACAAAATTTTCTTTTGTTTTTGTCCAAAGTGTAATATGCTTTTGGATATTTATTGATGCGAAGATTTTTATCTAACTTATTCCTTCTACCAAAAAGTTTCAAATCAACTCGTGATTTTGCATTGTCCATTGTCCTCGCTTCAATATTCATTACGGTATTAAATAAATTGCCAAAAATATTTTTTCAATATGCATCACATGTAGATTATGACGTATCAAATTAGTTTTTCAATATGGTAAATCCTAAAAGATGCTTTGTTTTCTCCAACCAAAGTTTTTACTAATGCTTATATTAATTTCTTTAACTTCAAGTTCTATAACTTTCAGTAACCAAAAATCATTAATCTCCTGCAATATCTTTCACCAGCTTTGTAAAGGGGAAGAGGTGTTTGTACCATCATATTCTTAACGAACTTTTGTTTATTATGTCTAAATGGACGATTTGGAGGAAGAAATTTCTTGTGGTTGTCAAACTAACATATTTTGCTCCCGTTTAAAAGATAAAACATATCAGAATCATTGTCACAATAAGGATAAGTCAATTTCCCTATCGTACTCCATCTAGAACACATAGCATATGCTGGAAAATCACTAATAGTTCACATCAAAGCTGCTCTCAACACAAAATTTTGTTTCAGAGACACATCATATGTCTTCACACCATGTTCCCAAAGATGTTGCAATTCAGATATCAATGGTTGTAAGAATACATTAATTTTATACTTTGAGTTTATAGGCCCTGGCATAATCACTATCAAAAACATACATGCCTAATTCAATACACATCCATGGAGTCAAATTATAAGGAGTAATTATGATTGACCATGACAACTATTGTTAGCTGGATTGACCAAATGGTTGGAATCCATCCGTCAACAATCACAACCTAACATTTCAGCTTTCAGTTGCAAATTTGTAATGAGTGTTATTGAAATGTTTCGATGCCAATGCATCTGATGGATGACTCATTATTCCATCTACCTATTTGTGTTCATTATGCTATCTTATGTGAGATGCAGTAACATCATAAGCATCTAGTCTTTGAAGTCTCAAAGTTAGAGGAAAATAATACATCTATTTCTAGGGTACTAATTTCTATTTCATAGAATGTTTTCTAGGCTCGAACCTAGATTGAACATAAAATTTGCACTCTTGTAATTCCACATCATCTCCTCAATACAATATACATCCTAATTTGTAGCAATTAATTTTTTCAACAGGAAAACCAAGACCCTTAATAAGTTTCTTCGTATTGTAAAAACTATCAATGATTGATCAGGCAATGATTCATTATACCATCTAAGAATTTTGTCAAAAATGTAATTAGAAATATGCCTTTCAGACTTTATGTTCAATATTCGAGCAATATAAGACAACTGAATCATTGTCTCATAATTTGGCCATAACTCTTAGTCAGCTAAGTGTAGTAAGTCAAAAAATCTTTTTGCATCTAAGTTTAGTTCTTTTTCAAGATTTTCTATAATTTTCTGAAAGGTATAACTGGTTGCATCATAAATCATTTACATATAAGGATTTTCAGTTGCACCCATATTATTTGTTCTAAATCTAATCCCTCCTTCAAACTCATCCATATTTACTGTCGAGTTTACTTCATTACCCCTTGAGATGCTACAAATCACTCGCTCCCCAAGTCATGTCCACTCAAAATAATTTGGAACAAACCTTTTTCTAAGAAAATGGCCATTCACTTCATCAATATGAAGGAAATGAATATGTTTGCACTTTTTACATAGACAATTGATCTTTGAGCCATCCATATATGCAGGTTGAGAACATGCATAATGAATAAAAGCTTTAACTCCCTCAACAAACTCAGGATTAATGAAACCATCATGTGTTAATCGTCTATACATCCAAGATCTATCAACATTACTCATTTTTGTAAAACTGTTAATTTAAAAAAGTGATTTCATAGTTAGTATCCTTCATGTCCCCTAAGTTTACAAAGCATTTAAACTTTACACAATATCCCCCAAGTATTAATCAATTGAATTAATCACTTACAATTGATTTTAATACTATGGTATCTGGCATTGTTTACACCTGTAAATCAAGAAACCAAGTTCTCACTGCGACTCTTAAGCTCGTGGAATTTTTTACCAATAAGCCTCATGGGAACTACATCACAGGTTTCCAGCCTATATATCATCCTAGGGTTTATTATGCAAAGAACTATCATTTCTATTAAACCTATGAATAATTAATCACCTACAAGTGATTTCAATACTATGGTACATGACATTATTTACACTTGTGAATAAAAAAAACAAGTTCTTGTTGTGACTCCAAGGCTCATGGAATTTTTATCGATAAGCCTTATGGGAGCTGCATCACGGGTTTCCAACCTATATATCATCTTGGAGGTTTATTATGCAAAGAACTGTCATGTCTATTAAACATATGAATTTCCTGTGTTAATACGAAATTTGAATTAATCACATTGAAGTTAGAGTATTAATCAATTGAATTAATCACCTACAATGATTTCAATAATATGGTATATGACATTTTACACCTGTGAATCAAGAAATTAAGTTCTCATTGTGACTCCTAGGCTTGTGAAATTTGTATTGATAAGTCTCACGAAAGCTACATCATATATACCATCCTAGGGGTTTATTATGCAAAGAATTGTCATGTCTATTAAACCTATGAATTTTTTATGTTAATACTAAGTTTGAATTAATCACATTGAAGTTAAAGTATTAATCGATATGATGATTTCAATATTATGGTATGTGACATTGTTTACACGAAAACCAAGTTCTCGCTGTAACTCCTAGACTCATGGAATTTTTCATCGATAAGCCTCATGGGGGCTGTTTTACGGGTTTTCAGCCTATATACCATCATAATGGTTTATTATGCAAAGAATTGTTATATCTATTAAACCTATAAATTTCTTGTGTTAATACTAAGTTTGAATTAATCACATTGAAGTTGAAGTAATTGAATTAATACTTACAATTGACTTCAATATTATGGCACGTGACATTGTTTACACCTGTGAATCAAGAAACCAAGTTCTCGTTGTGACTCCTAGGCTTGTGAAATTTTTTTCCGATAAGCCTCATATGAACTGCGTCATAGGTTTCTAGCCTATATACCATCCTAGGGGTTTATTATGCCTTAAATCATCTATAAGATCTCAAATTCATTCCACATACAGTAAATATTTATGTAATCATACATCTACTCATTAATGATTCAAACATAACCTAAACATAAATACTTAGACTATTAAAAAGAACATAAAAACTCATCAATAATTATAAGAATATTCTAAATAACAACACAAAATCAAGACCTCCTTTGCATTCACACAAAACTCAAATGCATATAATTAATGTATTATTAAAGCAACACATATGGTAGAAATTAGTTAGACGACTTACTTGGATAGACAGACAACTACATACTACAAAGAAGAAGGATGAGCAACACTCTTCAACACAAAATAAAGCCTATGAAAAGGAATATTTCGTATTACTTAAATGATGGGAATGCACCACCGTTTGAAAAGGATTGCAACTAACATCAAAATCTGCTTCATCTTCAAAAGTATGCAAGATAAAAAAAAAAGACAACATGAACATCAATTTAAGAATTCCGAAGTTCAAATCCATCGAGCTCTTTTTTGTAGGTAATTTTATAATTTTATAGATAATATTTGTCATAGCAAAAACAATAAAACTATTAAAGTTTTCATTATAGTTTATGAGTTTCATGAGTAAGATGACCAGACTACTATGAAAAAAAATGAACATGATTACTTTAATTTGTTATCGAAAAGAAAAAAATGAGTGTTCAAAGAATCTTATACAGAAAGGTAGTCAACTAAGCTAACTGATATGAGTGTTCAAAATAATTACTATAAAATGACACCATTACAAGATAATTAAATTTAGGAAATATAAATAGTTTGATATATTAGCAATTTTAAGTCTTTATATTTTTAGAATAAATGTTTCATATGTGAGCAGACATTTAAGGTATAGGGCTTGAATAAAAAGTGTTAATTGTTATCCCTCCATTCTAAACACTCTGGAAAAGGTAATATACCACATGAAAATAGTGATATTCACGTGGTTGGAGTTTAGGAATGATAATGAATTTGGTTGAATTAAACATCTTATATTTTGAGTTTGACATAATTTTTTTTTAAAAATTCTAAGTTTGGATCAACCAATTAACCCCTCTTCCATCACTAAGCATGCATATCTATGGTCACAGTAGATTTAAATATAGTTTTTTGGTGGTTCTATTACAATAGCTCACATTTAACTTCTAATAAGATGACTATTATTACCAATGAAGGCAGTTATATGTCCAAATCTACCACATATGTAAGAATTTAAACATAAAGCTTTTACAAGCACCATTAATTATCATAAAACTTCCATTTTCCTTAATCCATCAAATAGTTGAATTTTTTACTCACTTCATGATCATGCTTTGACCAAAAATGGAATGTTGAAGCACTTCAAAATTTTATGAGCAATTGTTTACAAAATGATGTAAAAAATATCTCGTAAATCTTTTAAATATCAATTTTTACATATTTCATCTATACCATCAACAAAATATTAATGACCAACAACCTTTTAAACTAAATTATTTAATTCTTTAAAATCTAGACACTTAATTAAAAATTTAAAAAAGTTAATCACTTAAATATAAATTATAGTTATATCACATTAGCACTTCCTCATATCTCATTAGCATCATTAGCATTTCCTCATATCACCCTCTCCATGGTCACTACATAATTTCCTTGTATCACATTAGCATCATTTGCTTTCTATGGCTACTGTAAACTAACTTATCTACCAACAAAAGTTCACGATGCATATCCTCATATCAAAACCACTATCCGTTACTTCTAAGTGATCGTAGCTTCATACTCATGCTCTATACATACATTAAATCACTCAAAGATAACTTCAGATGAACTGAAGAGACAAAATTCACTATCAACACATTTACAGAACCAAGTCCACTTTTACAAAACCAAACAATGTCGTAATGAACCTATACATTTACAGAACCACAATGACGATGAGGAGTGGTGCACGAGAGACAATCATACAGTACCTTAAGAAGATGTGAAGACGATATGCTCGGTGGCTTTCGGTAATGACAAAGACGAGGTGTAGTGGCACGATGATGGCGTGCGGTGGAATGAAGAGAGGCGTGGTCGGACGATGACGACGTAAGAGAGAAAAAATAGGTTTAAGATGGAGGAGATGAAAGGGGAGGGGGTGGGCACTAAACGACATTGTTTTCATTTTTTTAAAATGTTGAAGCAAAAGAAAACAATGACGTTTACGTCTTAAATTTCCCGACAAAATACCTTGCAGTAAACTGAAAACTTTTTCACTCCACCAAGCATTCTCACTTTCTTTACCGACGAACGTTTTTTACCATTGCTATATTCTATTGGAAAATTTACTTGGGATGATTTCCCTCCATTCTACTGACGGGTATTTTTCTGTCACAAAATGAAAATTTTCCCAACAATTTTACCGACAGATTATGGTTTTTCATCATTAATTTCCGACAGTTCCATTTCTGTTAGTAATGTTTCATCGTTAATTATTAATTTTCTTGTAATGCATCTAACTTTTAGAACTTTTCTCAAACTTAACACAAGTTTAAGAAATTTGGTTCACTAACACTTAGTATCAACGAAACTAAACAAAGGTAATTTTTACTCAAAACAAAATATAAAAATAAGAAAATTAAGTAATAGGTTATATGTTATGACAACCAAATAAGATTAAGACTTGAATAATATTTGGTTACTTCCATTGTTTTACCCAAAATAATAATTCTTATACTATTCTAAAAAGATTATTTTAACCTCTCATTTAGGCTAGGATCTTATTCAAATTTAGTTGATCTTGAATATGCTCAACAACTCAACGAAACTTAAATTAGGTAGAACATAATTTTTATTAATCACATCCTATATAACTCATATATCTCTTATGCAACAATTCTTGTCAAAATATATCTTATATTTTATTCAAAACCCTATGTCTAAATTCATATAATCAAGGGTTTCTTCATCCATATCACAAAAATTTAGTTAAGTAGAAATTATTATCATACTAAACATATTTGAATTAAATCGACTTTGATTTGCTTAATATGCCTATTAACAAATAGAAATCTGACTTATTTTTTCATAATAATGGAAGATTACAATTATACTCTAAACATATACTTAATATTTAACGCGAAATCCAATTTCAAATGATCTCATTAATTACACATTACATGTAAAATGACATATATTTAAACATGTAACCCAATATATACATAAAATATATCAAACATTTATATAAGCATGCAACTTATTACACAAATGTAATCAAATAATAATAATGAAAGATTAAGCCTTGTTTGATTCTACTTCCTATCATAACTTTCATAATCTAAAATAAATGTTCAATTTTTTGGATAATTAAATTAGATTAATCCTAATGATTCCTACAAAAATTAAATAGTAGGAATAGGAATTAATTTGATTTGAAAATAATTTTTAAATTAAAATTAGAATCCATTTTCAATTATCTTGACTTCTTTAATAAATTTAATTAAAAACATTTTAACAAATTATAACAAATAGGACTTTTTAATCTAAATAGAAATTTTGTCTCATCTAATTAGAAAAATGTTTTCTAATATTGAAGAAAACTACATTCAAAATTAAATAAAAATCCTTTAATTGATTTTATAAATAGACCAAATTCTTAATTAATAAAAAAATATTTTAATAGATTATAAAAGTATTTTTAAAAAATAAAGAAAGTTCTTTTTCTCAATTAATAAATGAAAATTTTCTAAATTTAACCAAGGAAAAATATGTTTTTCTAATAAATCAAGAAATTTATTATTCAAATTAATAATATTTTGCTAAATAACATAGAATACTAATTCTTTGGATAAATAAAATAATAAATTTAATTCATCTTACTCAAATTAAAATAAATAACTTTAATTAAAAACGTTTTTCTTAATCAGACTAAGAAAATATTTTTCTTAAATATAGATGAGTCTAAATAATTAATTTCAATCTAAATTAAAATGTAACTAATTATAATTCTGAAAATAATTTTAAAATCTAAATTAGGAATCAATGTAATTATTAATCTTAATCAAATTAAGAAAAAAACACATTTTATTTTATAATTATTTTGAATTTAAAACTCTTTTAAATTATATTTGAAAATTGAGTTAAATAAAAAAAATATTATTCCATATTTGAAAACTTAGCCTTGAAATTACTTTAATCTAAAAAGTAAAAAAGTTAACCCTTTTAGGTTTATGTCATACTTAAATCTATATCCAAACAAACTTACTTTAACCTTAGAATAGCCCAACCTTGTTATCAAACTCCCCTTATTCTAGCCTTATAATCTTTTAATCTTGTAACTAACAAACATGACCTCGAGTTATTATAATCATGTAGCCAAACAAAGCGAGGCTTCTGTAGGGCAATACCGACATATATAGTGCCGCCATAGGCATTTTAAAGAAAAGAGCAAGTTGTTAAGAATAGCTTACATATGTAAGCTATCATGGTGGACAACTTGCATGCAAGTTGTAGCTTTGGACAACCACAACTTGCAATATGCAAGATGTGGCAAAAGGCCGTGGGGGGTCTATATAAAGACCCTCCCTCTCTCTTTCATATATGTGTTTTCTAATATGTGTATATGTCGTAAGGAAGAGATACTTGTGTGTTTAATGTCTTATGTGAGAGAGTGATTTTTAGGTATCTTTTAGGAAACATTTTTTGTAAAAGTGTGAGTGAAAAAATAGTGAGGATATTATCTTAGGGATAATAAATTTAGGAAACACCTTATGTGTGAGTGTCACTATTTTGTTGTATCATTTTTCACGCTCTGTACTTGCTATTTTCATTAGTGAAAGTTTTATTTGGAGTTCGACCTGTAGATGTAGCCCAAATTAGAGGCTGAACCATATTAAATTTTTGTGTCTTATTTTCTTGCTTATTTTACCTGTGATATTTAATCTGTAAATTTTCCCAATAAGTGTTATCAGAGTGGGTTTGGTTCTGTGTCAAAACCCAAAAATAAATCGAACGAGGAGTGGGCATTTGAGCATTTGCAGGTATGTAGTTTTATTTGGCAATTTGTTGAAGATAATGTGTATAATCATATCTGCAAGGAGACTTACGCATGGGCATTGTGAGAAAAGTTTGAGGAGTTGTATACTTAAAAAATTGATAACAATAAATTATTTTATCTGACAAAATTAGAATAGATAAAATATTGAGAAGGTACCTCTATAATGGATCACTTAAATGAATTTCAGGGGATCGTGGATCAATTATCAGGAATAGGATAAAGTTCGATGATGAAGTACTTGCTCTTTTCATGCTTACTTCTTTACCAGAGTCTTGGGAGATTTTAAAGATTTTAATCACTAATTCTGTAGTTGATGGTGTTGTTAACATAGAATTTGTAAAAAATGAAATTCTGAATGAAGAGATGAGACAGAGATCACATAGTTCAACCTCTTTAACACAGTCAGAAGTTTTGGTCATAGGTTCTAGCAGGAGGAGCAAATTTAGAGGTTCAAATTTCAGAGATAAGAGTAGAAGAAGATTAAATAAATATGTAAACGTTAAGTGTCATCATTGCAAAAAGAAGGGTCACATCAAAAGGTTTTGCCGGAAGTTCAAAGAATAAAAGAACAAAGGCAAAGAAGTCAAGAATAGCTGTGATGATGAACACATATTGATGGCTACCATCATTGATGACATTCACATCATCTCATATGATAATGATGTGAATAGTACATCCTGTGAGTTTAACTGGATAGGTGACAATGGTGCCACTATTCACTCCACATCATATAAAGAACTCTTCTTATCATATACAGAAGGAGATTTTGGTGTTGTTAAAATAGGAAATAACAATTTAGCCAAAATCACCAGAAAAGGTGATATTTACTTAGAGACAAACAATGGCACGAGACTACCTCTGAAAGATGTCAAATATGTTCCTGATCTTCACCTAAATTTGATCTCAGTTGGTGTTGAGCTCCCTTACCGCAGGGAACGCACCGGAACGCCCTCAGGTCAGTCCGGTACATATCCTACGATAAGGGTGAGCTACGAACGATCACTATATTCACTTCAAATGGCATCATAATAAAACATCAATATAAAATAAAAAAATCACAATCTTTTGAAACCAATCATTTCCTCATTTCATTTCATCAAAAATCAAAATGTTTACACGTCTATCCTCCTCTACTATCTGTACATTAATCAGAACCTAGTGCAAAAATACTACATGAAAAAGGAGGAACATCATATCTATCTAGGCCATCCAAAAGTCCTAGCTGACCGACCTGTGAGCCATAACTTCTCTCGCCAAAACAATCTACACGGCTGGAAAAGTCCCTCTAAAGCTAGGAGTCTACTCTCGGTCCTGAAAAGATAACGTTGCAATTTTGGTGAGTTTTGCGAACTCAGCGAGATAACTATCATCGATGGTTCACTCAATTCATGCAACAATCAAAACATATCACAATTATTTCATAACATCACTTCGATCATAAGTACCACGTGGTCACATAAGCATAAGGAATTTTTGGCCTTTCACTCAATCAAGCATATTTAACAAAAATGCATATGAAATGCTCATGTGACACTTTTTTTTTATTTATTTCGGTGTTGAGACTGGGTGCCTGAACTGTCCCATATAGGGCTCTTTAACGTTGAGCCTAAGGCTCTATATCACTGTTGAGCTTGAGGCTCGAATACACTCGTTGAGCTTTAAGCTTTAATCGGTGGTTGCTCCGGTCACAACTGTCATTATTTGATTGTGCATTCGTGCATGAAATGCATATGTCACAGTCAATCACATCATAAGCACATATGCATAAGTCACAATCAATTACACTTAAGCACGTAGGTCTCAAATTCACATACAATTAGCACTTCAATAACACAACTCCCCAGTACACAGTCATCGGACCTTCTGTCCGGAATCCACATTCCAATCACAATCAACCATTATTCAATAGATATTCATAAGCATAAGCAAATAAAAATTGAGAGAAACCGTCTAGGTTACTTACCAATTGTTTTCGAAGCTAGTGCCTGGAAGTCTCGGCAACGTCTGTGGGTTGACGTTCCAAATGCACCTCTATAACAAATAAAATATACATATATCACAAATTGTGCAAATCAGAAGTATATAATAATGCACAAACAGGAATTGAAATGTGTACAATGTATGTTCGTGACAATCCCGGTATCATTCCATAAATCTCATCATAAAACCCTTCCCATAATAAAACTCATTTATTCCAATTTTTTTTTCTGAAATTCTAAAAAGCATAACTTTTCACTTAGAACTCCAAATTTACACATTTGGTATCAATGGAAAGATAACAGAAAGCTCTATAATTTCCATGTGGGACTCAAAGACAAATTCCACCTCTATAGGGATCAAAATTCACTTCAAAGTATTTGTCCTGTAAATCTCATCCTAAACAGTAACACAACTTCTAAAAATCATAACTTCCTATTCCATTGTCCAAAAAATTCTATGCTTTATATCAATGGAAAGATCAGAACACATTCTACAACTATGATGAAGAACTTAGAAGCAAATTCTACCTCTAACTAGGGCAAATTTCTACATTATTGTGACTGCCCTGTTATACATCACCTAAACCATATCCAAAGTTCAATTACTCATAACTTTAAACTCTAATGTCAAAAAATGGCACACTTTATGGAAATAGAAAGCTATCAAGAAAAGCTACAACTTTCATGAAAGCCTTGAAAGTAAATTCAACCTCTAAAAGGGTCAAAATTTCAATCAAAGTTTCTGCCCCCATAAAGTCACCCTGAACTATATCCAAACTTCAAAAATTCATAATTTTCAATTCCTACATCCAAAAATGGCATACTATACATCATTAAAAAGATAAGGAATTCCTCTATAACTTTCAATAAGGCTACTTGATCCAATTCAAACCATAATGTTCTAGAATTTGCCTCAAAGCACAGCCTCCACAAAACCTACCCTTGTGGACATTTTCAAAACCAAAACAAGATGATCTTTGGAATATCATTCAAAAGTCAACAAATCATAACTTCAACCCCGATACCAAAAAATGTTATACTTTATGGAGATAGAAAGCTAACAAGAAAAGCTACAACTTTCGTGAAGACCAGTTTAGTAAAAATCTACCTAAATCAACCCAGAAAATTTTCCAAAGTTTCGGATCACAAAAATGAAATTCTCGAGCTACTGTTCATCCCTATACATATTCTCACATTCAAGTCAAAATTTGGAACTCTTCAAGCCAAAATTTAACAGTACTTCCTTCACAAGAAATATAGCCAAACACCTCTAGTTTAATTTAAACCAAAAATCATCTCAATTGCACAACCATAGAAGAAGTTATGACTAATCCATTGAAACATACACAAATACAAATTTCCAG
>JAOSBN010000005.1:44567413-44587152 GCA_027563595.1 Erythroxylum suave | reverse complement strand
ATTTTCTCCCAATTTTCAATGGCACTTGTCAATAATTCCTTAAGTCATTTTTCAAAAATTTCCATTGCCATTGGACAGCAATTTCTACTGCCAGTAAACAATCAGTCTGCCACTTGACATTTTTCCTAGTCCAGAAATTACCTCAAAATTTCAAACAAAAATGTTCTAAAATTCACTAAAAATTCTGAAACTTCAAAGCCCCTCTCCAACTTAATTTTCATACACATAAATCACATTTTCCATAACAATCACATTTATGACCAAATATACCGGGAAATGTCATGAATGCATGTACAGTCATTTACATGTGCAAACTTCACTATTCATGTGTATGTGGATGCGTGAACATATCAAGACAATTCTAAACACTCATAAACCATTCCAAATTACTATTCTACCCTTTTCATCGGTGATGGGATGTTACAGTTGGCATACTTGATGATGAAGATTTTTACAGCACTTTCAAAAATAGCAAATGGAAACTTACTAAAGGCTCCTTGGTAATCACCAAAGGTAAGAACTGCTCAATGTTGTATGGAATGCAGGCAAAGGTCTCCAATGATGTTGTAAATACAGTGGAGAAAGATAATGCAATTGAATTGTGACATAGGAGAATCGGTCATATGAACGAGAAGGGGATGACTCAATTGGTGAAAAAGAATGAATTATTTGGAGTTGACCAGGTACATTTAAAGAAATTGGTGTTGACTGTTTTGTAGGAAGGAAAGAGAGAGATGCTTTCAAAAGTTCCCCTCCTTCCATAATGAAGAAAGTTTTGGATTTGGTAGACTTAGATTTATGTGGGCCAATGCCAAATTCACTAGGTGGTGCTCAATACTTTGTGACTTTCATTGATGACCATTCTAGGAAGACGTGGGTATACACATTGAAGACTAAAGATAAAGTGCTAGATGTTTTCAAACAATTTCATGCCTTAGGTGAAAGACAAACTGGGAAGAAGTTGAAATGAGTTCGAACAGACAATGTTGGAGAGTACACTGGACCATTTGATGTCTATTACAAAAAGCATGATATTCGACATCAGACTAATCCTCCTAAGACGCCGCAATTGAATGGTTTAGCTGAGAGGATGAATAGGACTTTGATGGAGAGAGTTAGATGCTTACTCCCACATGTAAAGTTGCCTAAGACATTTTAGGGTGAGACTATATTCACAACAATTCATGTATTAAATCACTCACCATGCATTCCTTTACAGTCTGATGTTCCAAAGAAAGTATGATCAGTAAAGGATGTTTCCTATGATCAACCTTTATGTTTGTATTCCTAAAGATGAGAGATCCAAGCTTGACGTCAAGACTCGCTAGTATATCTTTATTGGTTATGGAGAAGATCAATTCAGTTATCAGTTTTATGATCCAATCCAGAAAAAGTTAATTCGGAGCTGTGATCTTATATTTGTCGAAGATCAAACCATTGAAGATCTTGACAAAGTGAAAATGGATGTTTCAAGAACTAATGCTGACTTAGTGGACTTAGAGTTAATTCCTCCAAATATAGTGCCAAGATAATTTGGAAATGAAATTGAAAATTGCCAGCTAAATGTAGCTGATGATGATGCTCTAGTTCAAAATCAATCTGTTGAAGATTTTGATAAAGATGATGTCTAAAATCAACCACTAGCACCAGAGACTGCTCAAGTTCCAATAAGTAAATCCATGAGATACTCTAGTGATCAGTATGTGTTACTTACTAATAGGAGAGAACCTGAGAATTTTTAAGAGGCTATGATAGATGAACATAAGATGAATTGATTGGCTGTAGACTCCTAGTTCAGTGGATAGCCTGTATGCTGGTCGACCGTACCCCCGAACGACCGCTTGCCCTCCTACTGAAGCCCCATAAGGATACGACCTTTGCCTAGGATAAGTAGAAAACATTTAAGGTGGGATTAGAGTCTCATATAAGAGATGATTAGGTTTTACCTCTGCTATAATAGATAGCAGACGATAGATCAGGAATAGGTCATATAGGAAGTGTATATGTATATAAATATGTGTGTAATTAGAGATATTATTTACCTAGTGTACTTTTATCTTCTTGATATTTATTTTATTTTATTAGTTTTTTTATCACGTTACTTTCTTGATTCTAATTTTTATATATCTCTGCTTATGCCTGCTCACCTATTTACATCTTCATGTATGTATGTATTTTTATATTTTCATTTTCATGTGCATTTTATAGATTATAGTCTTCATGCATATACATATATTGTTATACTTATACAGGGATGTCCTTGCATTGGTCTAATCTATTTGTTTTGTGTGTTTGTGTTTGTGTTTGTTTTTGTGCCTGTTTTTGTTGTCTATGTTTGTTTGTTTATGTCTGTTTGTTTATTGTTATTTGTTTTTGCTCTTACCTTAGCCCAGGGTCTATAAGGAAACAGTCTCTGTATCTCTATCAAAGATGCTGACATGACTGCGTACAACTTACCCTCCCCATATCCTGCTTAGGCGGGAATTTGGGTATGTTTAGTTTGGTGAGACAGTGGTATAAGAAATTTGAAACGGTTATGGGGGAGCAAGGCTATAAGAAGACTACTTTAGATCATTGTGTTTTTGTACATAAATTCTCAGGTGATCATTATCCTTTTACTTTTTGTTGATGATACGTTGATTGTTGGTTAAAATATTAACAAGATTAATAGTTTGAAGAAGCAGTTAATCAAGTCTTTTTCCATGAAAGACTTGGGGGCAGCAAAACAAATTCTTGGCATGACAATTATCAACCAAGAAATTATGGTTATCACAAGAGAAGTACGTTGGGAAAGTACTTCAAAGGTTTAACATGGATAAAGCTAAAGCAATTAGTTGTCCTTTTGATAATTACTTTAGGTCGAGTACTAAGCAATGCCCTTCGATAGATGAAGAGAAGGAAGAGATGATGAAAGTCCCTTATGCTTCTACAATTGTAAGTTTGATGTATGCTATAGTATGTACATGACCAGATATTGCACACACAGTTGGAGCAGTGAGTAGGTTCCTTTCAAATCCTGATAAGGAACATTGGGATGTTGTGAAGTGGATTATCATATATCTGCTTAGTACTTCTAAAATATGCTTATGTTTTGGAGCTATCAAGCCTGTGATAGTTAGTTATACAGATGCAGACATAGTGAGCAATGTTGACTCAAGAAATTCTATTTCAGGTTACCTAATTATCTTTGCAGGGGGAGTCGTGTCATGACAATCAAAATTGTAGAAATATGTTTCTCTATCTGCCATTGAACTAGAATTTATTGCTGCAACTAAAGCATGCAAGGAACTCCTATGGATGAAGAAGTTCTTAGATGAACTCGGTTTTCGACAGGATGGATATCAACTATTTTGCGACAACTAAAGTGCTATTCACCTTAGGAAAAATTCCTGATTCCATTTAAAATCAAAGCATACTGATGTGAGATATCACTAGATCAAAGAAGTGTTAAAGAAGAAGCTATTATAGCTTAAAAACATTTATATAGATGAGAATGGATCAGATATAATGACAAAAGTTCTACCTAGTGGAAGTTTGAGTTCTGTCGATCATTTGTAGGAATGATAGTAAATACCATATAGTCGGTAGAGGGAGAATTGTAAGGCAGTACCGACATACATAGTACCGCCATAAGTATTTAAGAAAAAAAAAGAGGATAACAACTTGCATGCAAGCTGTAGCTTTAGACAACCACAACTTTCAATATGCAAGCTATGACAAAAGGCGGTAGAGGGTCTATATAACCCCTCCCTCCCTCTTTCATATATGTGTTTTCTAATACATGTATATATGGTAAGGAAGAGAGACTTTTGTGTTTCAAAACTTGTCTGAGAAAGTGATTTTAGGTATTTCTTAGGAAATGTTTTTTCTAAAAAGGTGAGTGACAAAATAGTGAGGATATTATTCTAGGGATAGTAAATTTGGAAAACACCTTGTATATCAGTGCCATTATTTTGTTGTATCATTTTTCACTCTTTGTACCTACTATTTTCATTAATGAAAGTTTTATTCAGAGTTTAGTTCGTGAATATAGCCCAAATTAGAGAATAAACCACGTTAAATTTTTGCATATTATTTTCCTACTTATTTTAACCATAGGATTTAATTCATAAATTTTCCAAAGAAAAGTTTAACACCTGAAGGAAAACATAGCATCGCCCCCTTGTGATAGTTTCCACCACTGTCACTATTCATCGCACCATCTCCAGACTGCCAGCGAGAACCTCTTTTCTGACCAATCACGCTGTCTGAATGTGTGTTTTTCCACTTACTATTGTCGTGATAGCTTACAACCACACCATCTTACGGTAGCAACCACTAGAGTGAAGAGGCAAACACATCACACTTCCGACAACATCACCAGCAGCAGCTATTAGAGGGAGAGAACCCAAAACGTTTCTAGCTTCTTCTTGGATGACTACATCTCT
This sequence comes from Erythroxylum suave, assembly GCA_027563595.1. NCBI lineage: Eukaryota > Viridiplantae > Streptophyta > Magnoliopsida > Malpighiales > Erythroxylaceae > Erythroxylum > Erythroxylum suave. The sequence goes on along the minus strand of JAOSBN010000005.1, from coordinate 44,582,725 downwards.
CCTAATGTCCGACAGTATGCCTCCTCATCACCGACAGCAACCACAACACCCAAAAACACATCCACCATAGTTGACAACTCTGGAAATTTCTAACTAAACCACAGATCAACAATGAGACCCACAAAACATCGGCCAACCATCAGTCACACGATGGATAACACCACCAACAAGGGTTCCACAAATAGCCAGACTATAGCTAGGAAGCCATCTTCTACCACCTCCAACCAGTGCATATATAACCAAGAACTATCACAACAGAAGAAACAACACACAAGACTAACTACTTTGAGGACATGAATGGTTCGCTAAATAGGTTTCTAAAACCTTATTATTATTTTGTTAGTTAAGAAATGCATAATCATTTAAATAGTAGATTCGGTTTATAGCTTTAATATTATTGGGTGGCTTGTATATAAGGTTCATAAATTCTAGGTCTCTAATTTATATTTAGATTCAAGTTTGTGTTTGAGAGGGTCAAATTTCTAAAATTATTTAGTTCTATTTTGGTACTTTTCATAAAGAATAGGGTTTGTGATTTTTTGCATAATCAATTTCATAATTATTCAATAATAATAAAACAATTTTAATCAAGTTATTGAAGTAAAGATGACTTTGACACTACTATTGAGAATTCAGGGCAAGATAAGTAGAAGGGAAATAGAACTTTCTATATGATTTTTTGAAAATTAAGATCATTTTGAATTTTATTACATGATTGATACATAAACATAATAAAATATAGACATAAATCATATCATATTATTTGCTTCGAATCATTTTTAAAATTGTTTCATCACAAACACAACAATTATACACTTGTTTTTGTTAGTATTTATAACGTAAGTAATGAACGGTAGCTCCTTTACGTCTTATGGCTTTTTTTTTTTAGGTAGAAAAGGAGGGCGGAGCCCTAAAAACAAAGAGTTACATCATACACCTACGAGAAAATGAAACACCACTTATATCCTGGATAACAATGGAATAACATCCTGGAGGGGGAGTAGTAAAACTGTGTAGTCCCGGTTATAAAAGGAAGCCATGATTAGCTAGCCAGTCCGTGCAACGGTTGCCTTCGCGATAACTATGCTGTATCGAAACCTGCAAATGATTCCTTAAAATAAATTTTATGGCTCTAATGATTGGAGACACATCGTCATTCGAATGCGCGTCATGCAAACTAGTAACCACTGCCATAGAATCCGATTCAACAATTAGTTGACGAAATCCCAAATCCCATGCTAAACGAAGACCATCCAAGATTGCCCAAAGCTCAGCTTGCATGACTGAGCAGATACCAATATTATGAGAATATCCATAAAGCCAACTTCCGGAGCTATCTCTAAAATGACCACCTGCTGTCGCTCGATTCAGGCTCCCTCGACATGCTCCGTTTGTGTTCAATTTCACCCAATTTGCTAGAGGTGAATGCCAACCAATCAATCACTCAACACATTGTTGACTAAGAGAAGCATGTTCAATTGTTAAGGCCTTCTGTACTTGTTTCACTTGTCTATCAATTACCCAAAAGGGGTCTTCAGTAGTGCGACTCTCAGGATAAAAAATGTCAAGATTCCTCCATTTCCAAATTTGCCAACAAATAATGCCAAACCATAGAGGCCAATTGCCATCTTTCACCGTATACTTACTAAAACAGAGATTGCGACGAAGCCAATCATGAAGGTCTAAATGATAGAAATCAGTAATATAATTTGTGACAGCCCATTTATTCCAAATCCCTCTCGCACGAATACAATCCCTGAGAACATTAAGTTCAGATTTGATAGCCTCACCACACCAAGAGCAAGAAGGATCATCTATCAAATGCCTTCTACAACGCTGTTGATTGGTAAGTAAGGCATCATGACCCACCAACCACAAGAAAGTTCGCACTCGTTGCTGTCCTTGCCAATTCCAAATAACACGCCACAAAGAATCATGAGGAGTGGGATTTGGATTTCCACGCAACATTGAATAAGCTGAAGAAGAAGAGAAACGACCCTTGGTCCCAAAACTCCACATCATTTTATCTGAACCTAATTCCAAAGAAGGCGGATGAATAGCCGCAATAGCAAGACATAGGGAAGCTGGAAGATACCACTGGAGTCGATCACAATCCCAACAACCCCAGCTTGTAACATAGGCTGCCACTAGTTCATCAATCCAACGAGTAGGGATCTGGTGAAGTGTGAAATCGGCAAGCAAGACACCAGACCTCACCCAAGGGTCAGTCTAAAATCTTATTTTAATCCCATCTCCAATTGACCAGTTAACTCCCTGTAATAAAAGCATCCAAATATTACATATTCCTGGCCAAATTACTGATCCATTCTTACACGGTAACTTGTCAGGAAGGTTAGATAAGTCCAATCTATATTTTCCACGCAAAATTTGCACCCAAAGTGCAGAATCATCTGTTAATAGACACCATCCGAGCTTCATGAGGAATGATTCATTGCTAGTCCGAGTTGAACGAATGCCCAAACCACCATAATCCTTGGCTTGACAAACGGTGTTCCAATTGAGGAGAGAGATCCGTTTTTTGTCTGTTGTGGAGCCCCATGTAAAATCCCGACATAGTTTATCAATATGCTTACAAATAGAAATTGGCAATTTAGAGGTCTGCATAGGATAAGTAGGGATTGCGGCCAAGACCGATTGAACCAAAGTGATACGACCTGCTAAAGAAAGTGTATCTACTTTCCAACCATTGAGTTTTTTCTAAATTTTATCCACCACATGGCTATACGTGTGTTTGGACACACGTTTATGTAACAAAGGAACTCCCAAATATCTCCCCAAATTAGAAGTATGTTGAAATTTGAAGGCTCGACAAATATTTCTCGTTAGCGTGGAAGAAATATTAGGAGAACAAAAAACTCTCGTCTTAGCCTTGCTAACTTTCTGGCCCGAGCTTGTACAAAAAAGATCAAGGCATTGTTTGATTACCTTAACCTGAGATAAGCTTGCTTCGGCAAATAACAACATGTCATCGGCAAAAAACAGATGAGAGAGAGGAGGACCACCACGATTAAGCTTGATAGGTATCCACAAACCATTAAAAACAACGTGATTGATTAAATGACCAAGACGCTCAAGACAGAGAACAAAAATATAAGGAGATAATGGGTCACCCTGTCTAATGCCTCGGGAAGGATAAAAAACCTCTTAGGGTTCACCATTCCATAAAACACGCATGGAAGCACTAGTCAGGCACTTCATAATTAGAGAGATCAAGCTTTGAGGTAGATTTAGTTCTAGTAGTGTATCAAGGATAAAGTCCCATTTCAAACGATCATATGCTTTTTCAAGATCAATTTTGATTGCCATCCAACCAGAAGTACTTCGCTTACGATGCATGGAATGAATAACTTCTTGAGCAATAATTATATTACTAGAGATATGTCTTCCAGGAACGAAACTATTCTGAGTTGGAGCTACCAACTGGGGGAGAAGAGGTTTGAGTCGATTGACTATGATTTTAGTAATAAGTTTGTAGGAAACATTACAAAGTCCAATCAACAGAAGTTGCGAAATATTCTCTGGCTGCTCAATCTTAGGAATCAAAGACAGAAGGGTGCAATTAACTTCAGAGTTCCAATAGTCATGTTGAAAAACATCTCGGATAAATTTGCACAGAGAAGGTCCCACTACTTCCCACTGGCTTTTGATAATAAGATTTAAACCTTTTAGTAAATTTATAAACCTTTACGGCGGTCAACGGGGTCTTCTTCTGTTCTTCACCGGAGTCCCTTCATAAGCAAGGCATAGCAGCTCAAAGTTTAACCATGCAACTGCATATATAATTAATAATCCCCGCGAATGGATTAGCACTTTCAGTCTAATGACCCTTGTGTTCTTTTTTTAAGTGCAAGTTAAATTGCCTACAATCTCTGCCCCTTTAGTCCATTTCCAAATCTGATCCTTCCAAAGATGCGATTTAAAAGCAGAGATACTTGAAACTTTACGGGGAAGGAAGTTGAAGAACATAAGAAAAGAGAGACAATTTTGTTGGCAATTATTTCTACTGGAACATAAATGTACTAGAGCAACGACGGGAAGGGAAACAAAGGAAGCAGAGAAACCCAAATTTATAAACAACTGATTGATTGTAAGACATAAACTAACTTGCAGGTAGTGTTTAAGTTGTTCCCAAGGTTTGTATTTTGCATGCGGGAAGGTTTAGTAATACCAGAGAAGTTCCTCTGAATCCATCCCCAGTTAGAGTAGAATAGGTAACTTGGCTATTTATCTATACTCTTGTATAATTTGGATCATAAAAATTTGAAGTAACTCTACCTAATTTGGGATGGAAGGGACTAAGCACTAATTAATGTTTGCTTATTCACAAGTATTTCATGTATTTTATATAGTTTTACCTTTTATTGATCTATTATTGACCTTGTTCTTGCCTTGGAAGATGGTTTCAATTAAAGTAATGATCTGCCCTTAGCTAACGGTTATGAACTAATTACATTAGTCTACCTTGCAGTTGGAGCAAGGTTAAGTTCACGGCTTTGGAATGATTTCTGCTTTTGTGAACGGAGCATCCCTAGTAATGTAAGTAACCTTTCTATTTTCACTCTGGATAGCTCCTGGAATATGATGTGGAGTTGACTATAACCATGGCATGTCTTACCTTTTATCATTTAGTTGTGGTCTCATGGGGCATCCATACAAAGTTATGGATTACAAACACTTCAGACGCCCCCTTCTGTTTTATTTTACTTTTTTACTGTAAACAGCATCCTGTTCTTTTTACTACTTATATTCCTGTAAGTCGCATTGTTTATGAAATTGATAGTTATATACTTATAAAGGCAGTAGTTAACTAAGGCTGATCCAACCGAAACACGTACATCATTGTACAGCAGAAGTATGCATCTAATTCTCACCTTAGGCCGATAATATCAAAAGTAGGTATCAATATTGCAGTAGCAATTGCCACAAGCACCTAATAAACGATGACGGCAAATGATTGGTAATACGGCACCTTAAGGCTTTGGTTCCCAGTCATGGATGTTGCATCATAGAACTTATATCCTGGAAACCAGGTGGATGGTTAATAGATCACAAGAGGATAAGAATATATAAAGTCTCATCTAAAACCAGGGCGTAAAGACGGACGTAAGTTCTGTAGTTGCTACGATCGAAAAAAGAGGGCACTTGGCTTTCCCAATACCAAACATGCATTTCTCAAATTCCAAGATCTTTCTAACAACGCTATACTTCAAACAAAATCTTTTCCGTAGGACCCTGAAACTAGGCAAATAAATGCAAGCTCGTTTTTATCCCTCACTTGGCAGCCAAAACCTATCATAAAATCAACACCTACCAATTCAGATAACCGTGTGAAAACAACACCTCGCACACTGTACGTAACCAATGACACTTACAGTTATGCATTTCTCTTTTATGTAGTCTGGACAGTAATTTACTGCGAGTACAAAGAAACAGGGGTGATATTGGATGATTTGACAGCAATAGTGAACATAAGCAATAAAAAGGGCTAAATCAAAACTGTATATAAGTGAGAATTTTGCTGACACATGATTAGGCTCTGTAAAATTTGAAAAGCGCCTCAGTCATAGCAACCAAGGCTTAACAAAAAAGTTTCACATATAAAGAGATACCAGAGATTCTTTCAATCACAAAATTGTCTCAAATATTGCAATAATTGCATAACAATTTATGAGTCCCTGGGAGGTGACTGAAAGAAGAAACTATAAAGAATCTAGGACCTTTTTCTTTTGGTAAGAAAGCTATAAAGAATCTAGGACTTTTTTCTTTTGGTAAAAAAGATCTACAACCTTGATAAATGCAAAGGACACTTGACGGTACAGTATAACCATTTCACGTTGCAAACCACATGCTTAAATAACCTAGAGGAATTGTGTTTATCAGAACTATGCCACAGTTAATAACTTCATGGCCATATTGATAGTTGTTGTATCCTTCAGTTTATTTCTGAAGCCACTAGCCTCAGCAGCATCATATTAAAGTTCAATCAAGAGGGTGCTGCAAACATTTACTGCAACAGCCCAGCCCAGAATAATTTCAAAATGATATTATAAAACAACAGCATAGTATATGCAGGGATCCTTTGAAGTAAAGTACCAGAATGATTGAATTATCTCATGAACAACAGCACTAAAATGAAAAAATTATCATGTGGTTATAACAAGTAACTTTAATTAACATCTCTATCATGAACACATGATTCTCACCAAACATGGAAAGGAATGGTTATGTACATGGAAGATATGCAGACATGAAACCTTAGTTCTATATTCTACTAGGAAGGTCACAGTAATAAAACTTAGGGTGACAAATTCTATCTATGCATCTCTAAGTTGAAATGCATCTTTTCTTTTCTTCTTGCTGGATTGCTATAGTAGATCCCAACATAAGCTAGGATTCAAATGGTTATTTCATCAAGCAGCATCACTCATCTAATTTCCCTTTAAAAATTTTAAATGTAAAATTACTTACGGAAATATTTTATAGTGCAATATGCTACTTTTGACAGACTTGCATAGTTTGTGCACATATCCTTTTACTGCATATCAAAACAAATAACAAGTAAACAAATAGATCAAACAACAGGAAAAAGCATCACAAGTAACAGATGATTTCAATCAGAGAAGTATAAACATCATCAGAAACAAGTTGATGCACTGTTAAACAATTGAATGGTGGAACAAAAAGAGAAGATACGTTGATGTGGAAGCCAAAGCCACAATGAGACAAGCTCTGACATACCTTTATAAATTGTTAGCGTAGGACTACTGGGACTCAAACAAAAACCTCATAACACCTATTCAATAACTATATGCTACACGATAGAGCACCTAGCACCCATTGCTACAAACAATCCCTGAATTAGCCAGTCAGTCAATGAATAACTTTACAACAGAGTGAGTTCTTGTGGGTTTTCCATAGATTGTTTGAGTATATATTCTGCCCTCCTCTTCCTGTCGTCTCTCTCCTCATCCCTTCCTAACCAGCGTCTCATCCTCCCTTCACCCTTTTTAGAAAGCCTCAAATCCAAAGATTCGCCTAACATCTTCTTTCTAGCTTTGAGCCTAAAGTTTATGGTGGACCTCTTCTCTGGTAGCATTCTTGTTTCACTATCTCCTTCATCACCAAGTCTGCTTTCTTTCAATGCTTCAATAGCCGGTGCAAATGCATCCACGACAGAAACATGATCTTTCAACTTGTCTGGCAAAACAACTGCAGAAGCATCCATCTCTTTGGATTCGGATGGCACAGCAACAGAAGCATTACTCTCAGCTACTCCTAATTCCTTATCCTCGTCATTTCTATCCGCAGAGGTGGAAGCCTCAATGGAACCATTAGCAAGCAACCTCTGTTGCAAACCCAACAAAGCCCTCTCTGCCTTCCTCCGTTGCCTGGCTTGTTCAATCTTTTCGGCACGAGGATCAGAGACCCTCTCATTCCACATAGGTGTATGCAAATAAGTATGAGGATCTGGCAACGCGGGCAACCATGGGGGGATATGTTTCCCAGGTGTGGTCTCACCCATTTTCACAAAACTAGGAATTAACCTCGCATCTCTACTAACCGGGAACCTAGGAACTGGTTGTGCAAAGGGAATCTCCTCACTAGAACCCACAAATTCAATTATCTGTCTAACTGTTCCGAAACTAACAAGACAATTACCAGAACTTGACGTGTCTGCAAACCCCCCTGAAATGCTCAAGTCTTCCAAACATCTAACTATATCAAAAACATTACATTGGGTTCTACCTGATAAATTCGAGTAGAATCTTGCACTCCTGCCTAAGTCACTGAGGTATCGGATTGTAATCTCCGTGAGCGAATCCAAAGCCGATTCTTTAAAACCTTGAAACCCCAAACCCAAACAAATCTGCGCGACTGCAACTCTCGCCACTGCGCGGCCAAACTCATCTGCTTTGGGTCTTCCCGATGTATTCCTTGCACCTCCATTTCTCATATTTCAACCCACATGTCAAAATTAGAGCTTTTCTAAAATTTCCCTGTTATTTAACATCAAATAATCATCCAAAATTTGAATCTTTCCTCGTTTTCCCTTCCCAATTTTCTCCGCAAACAAACGGTCCAACAAAGATGGGATCCTAAGTTTAGCACGCAGAAATTAACTCAACACAGCAAAAATGGCCCCCCAACCAAATTGGAGTTGGATAAAGCAGAAATGGACACTGAAAGTAAAGAACTTCAAGTAGAGAAACAATTGCAAAGCATTGATGAAATAAAATGAAGGCAAAATCCTAGGGTTTTTATTAATCCCACGGACCAAACTTCAGGGTTTTGGTTCTTTTGGATGTGAATTTTGGAGGGAAAATTGAGGATTGAAAACCCCTAAAGTGAGAGATCGAGAGAGAACAGAGAGAAGCTGCGTACCCAAAACGAAAAATCGAGTCTTTTATTTATAGAGAGCTCTCTCACAATGGCTTAAGACTTGTGATTTCATTGTCTCGTCGCTCAATTAAACAATTTGAACTACTCGGGGACAATTCGGGTCGGGCTTCAAACTTTTCAATGGACCAGGTTTGGGCCTGTCTCGATGAGAGACTTAAGTACATCACGAGGAAAGATAAGGTCTTGTGTCTATCTTGTCTGGGTCTGGACTGTAACTGAACTAAGAAGCGATAAGAGAGTGAGAGCGACTGAGACGACTAGAAAGAGCGACATGGAGAAGTACTTTGGAAATGCTTACAGGGGTGACCCGGGAGTCCCTCATGCGGACCCTGAACGGTTTTGGAACATATGGATCGGGTCAGGTGCTTTCTCTGTGCTCACCTGGTTCGACCCCTACATGTGGCACCTTACCAATCAGTTCAAGTATGCTTTCAGTTTCTATAATCTTAACTCTTCTTATGCTTGATATAGGGATTGTTGGCTCTTACAAGACAATTTTAATTCATGGGGCAATATTAAATTTTTTTAGAAGTTAAATTTTCCTTTTCAATTTGATTATGCTCATTGCCTTCGGTTTTTTGTTCAATATTAAAGGATTATGCTTTGAATGATGTGATGTGGGTAGTGGCTAGTGAGCTTGTTTTTTGAGGAAGATAAAGATAATGAGATTCACGGTCTTTTTTGCACCAAATTAGAAATAGGATTGCATGGAACCCGGATAGGACTGGATTTTAATCGAAATGATGGGCGTTTACGTTTTAGTTTCTGTTTGCTCCCAGTGTTCTTATTGAAATTTTTCTATCCAATTCCGAAGACTGGATTGCTCGTATGGGAAAAATATGAGAGTGGACGTTAGTTTTTCTTAATTCACTTGATGTTTGGATCGCTAGTAGTTTAGGCACTATTTCTCTGATGATTCAATGTCTTAAATCTTTGCCACTTTCGCCTAACACCGTTTCCACTGTTTACAGAAAGGTGTGGTAATCATTGCTTTGTTCCTGCTCTAAATTGGTTCATAGTTCATAGCCATTTTGCAGTGAAATCTAAGTGATTAAATGTGTATGCATGAGCTGTGTTCCATGTTCTTTATGAGATTGGGTGGTTTCTGATTTAACTTTTCTTCCTTACTACCTTAAAGAGGAAACATTGTCTTCAAGATGCTCTCACGTCTGGATTACAGTGGTTGAACTCTAGGCGTTTGCAAGCTTTTTGTGTTGCAAGAATGTTTGACTGTATTAGCATGGTTATTGTGGGTATTGTTGGTTGATGAGGTTAAACTTGTGATTATTTTGTTTTTTTATGCTGCATTACAATAGAAAATTATCCTTGCTAGTATGTTTCAATGATCTGCTTGGCTGATTGCTTACAATTACAATATTTCTTACATTTTGATATGCTTCAATCTGCAGCTGGCATGACAAGGCATTTTTATTTGAGCAGTACCATTGGAAGAAAGCAATGAAAAAGGGACAAGCGTATAATTTCAAGGTATTGGTTTGATTAACTTCTAACATTCTTTTTTTTTGAAAAATAACTTCTAACATTCTGCAAGCTTGATGTTTTAACTTTTTCATTGTCGTACCACTTCGTAGTTACAGTAAAATGTTTGCTTTGCATTCAATACTAAACTCGTCTGGGTCTGAATTTGCTGCAGTGGAATGAGTACATGGACAGAGACCACCGGGACTCGTATTACTACAACTGGCCGGTCTACTTCCCTTAGGTTTCTGTTTGTGTATGTTTTGCTGATCCTTTCTGCACAATGGAAATCGTTGGAAATGCCAGCTTATGTTTTCCTCAGTTTTTAAGCTTGGCTTGTTATTGTGGATGAAAGACCTTCAACTAGGAGCTAGATGATTTGTCTGTTGATCCCGAATTGTCATGGTCCATTAAGTTGCCTTCCGATACTTACCCTGTTGTTGGTAATAATGAAAGCATGAGGAAGTGCAAGTCAGACATTACTGATCTTCCACCGAAATGTGAAATCGAAACTAAGTCTGGAATGATGACTGCTGGATTTTCAATGATAGAACCAAATGAAACTGAAATCGTAAAATCATGTTCTTGAAGGAATTACCCTTCCTAACGTCTCAGGCCTTGAACCTTATAACCATACTCGTTCCAGGCAGGAGCTGTTTTGACTAAACCTTAGTGTGTATAATTTTCTTCTGCAGCCTTATTTAGTTCATTACTAAGCCGTCCACAAACAGGAATGTCAAAATCGGCACGCCCGGATCATTACCCAACATCCCTACTCAAACACTATCACACTGAAAGTTCAGTAGATGATGGTTCTAATCTTCTAAATTTCTCTTACAAATCTCCCACAAATGATAATACCAAGATAATGTATTAGTTTCGTTGTATGTGTGGAAATTTAGAAGCTTATATCAAGATTTCTTTAGTCTTGTAGTTGCATGAAATTAGTGGAAAAAGTTTCGATTCATCTTCTCCCGCTGTCACTGCACGGGCTTCCGATTCCAACTGTCTGTTGTTCGTTATAACCAGAAACATAAACAAAGCTAAACTACTTCGCTTTTAGTTGTCCGGTCCCGATTAGAATAAAAAAAGAACGTATGGCTTTCCTTCATCTACCGTCATCTCTTGGGCTTAGAACAACTTCGCGTCCGGCGACTACGCTACGTGTCACGGCTTCTGTCTCTCCAAATCAAAAATCGATCAATTTTCGCAACTGGGTCCACGAAACTGGTTCCAAATCTCTGAACTTTGCGCTCTCTGGGGCTCTCACATTCTGTCTCTCTCTCTCAGGCTAGTATGCGTGGTCCCTGTGATTAATGCTTATCAGATTATATGGCATCTTTATCAAGATAAGGAGAGTTTGTGATTGCAGGAGTTGGGATTGCTTCGGCAAAAGTTGGTGTGAACAAGCCGGGATTGCTTCCTAAAGAATTCACCACAGTAATAGATGTGGCGGGCTTTCTTTCTGATGGCCAGGTGTGGTTTCTCTTTTACTCACCCGTTTATGTCACTTGTTCGTGTCTGGGGGAGTATTGAACTTAGCATTTGATCGATATTTGCTTTTTGAGTTTTATATAGTTATACTCGGTGTGACCTGTGACTGTGTGATGCTTTTAAATGAACAGTTTTATGTGTTGAAGCTTATATCTTATGAGATTGTAGTTTTATCAAGAGTGAAACATGGATCTAAATTTCTTCTTTTTCTAACTCCAAATGGTTAAATATTTTGTTCACTTCAGTGCCAACTCTGAAACTAACAAAATGCTTAGAGTACTTATATTTGAGACGAATATGAAACAATGTAAGATGGAATGTGTTAAATCTTCAGCATTTTAATGTCAGATGGAATGTGTTACATCTTCAGCTTTTTAACTTCAATTCACAGGAGAAAAGATTGGTCCAGGAGATAGCAGACATTGAAAAGGATACAGGATTCAAGTTGAGAGTTCTAGCTCAAAATTATCCTGAAACGCCAGGTGGGATTTGCATTTTAATATATCCTCTTCTTTTTGTTGAATCTTTTTGGCATTTAAAGACATGATCTTAATCAGTTGATTAATGAAACTGTTCCAGGGTTGGCAGTTAGAGATTTTTGGCAAGTAGATGACAGAACTATTGTCTTTGTGGCTGATCCTACATTTGGTAATACGATTCAAGAGTTTGTTATTTTGACTATATCAGCAGTTACTCGGTCTAAGCTATTTTTTTAAACCAGGAAATATACTAAACTTCAATGTGGGGGCTTCTGTCGATCTAGACATTCCGCGCAGCTTCTGGAGCCGCTTGGCAGGGAAATACGGAAACATGTTCTATTGGAAAGAAAAGGTAAATTCACGATTTGACTCTATGGTAATAATGCCTTGTTGTTAACTATGAAGATTGTTAGGAAGTTATTTATTTTGGGTTGATTGTAAAATCAGGGGGAGGACACATCTATTGAATCTGCTGTCATGGCAATATCCAGTTGCTTGAGAGAACCTGTAGGCCCAAACAATTGTTCAGAGGTAAAATAAAACTTGGTTTTTAAGTTAGGACCTTTCCTTTCATCCTCTGTCATGCTGTGCAATTTACTGCATGGTTCAATCAAGAGTTGTATATTTAGAAGATATGTGAATAGTGAACGAGCATCGATTCAGAATGTATGAAAATGAATCCCACAATTGAAAATCTCAGGAAACAAGTGCTACTGCACTGGTATTGATGACTGAACTTAGTACTGATCTAATATGTGAAACAGCTTGCAGAGTTGTAATCATAGCTGTAAACAAATTAGCCACTGATGTTTAGTACTCAAAACATTGAATTGCTGCTTCAGGATGCAGCTATTTCCTTGCATATAGGGGAATCGACGATAACTGGAACCTCACAAAGCAAAGCATTGTACATTTAGATTACAAGTAGTCTCGAAAAGAATGAAAGAATAAGTTTTAGACATCTGTCTTCCTACGATCGTGCCCAAGAATGTGTAGACATTACGAATTTAACAATGTGATGTGTTGGGCCATTTTAGTAGACCTTTACTCGTCATCCAGAATCTTTTCTAGTTCCTCAGGTTGACAAGGAAGAACAAGAACCCCTCTTTGTTGGAACCCGTATTCCTCTTTAGCCAGCTCCAACAACCTCAAGAAGGCTGGATTACTAAGGTAGTTCAGCTCCAGAACAAACCTTTTTGGTTCTCCATTACACTGCCCTGCAACAACTGCAAAATGTCCTTTCCTGACGTCTTTAGGAACTATTGTTCCAGCCTCGTTCTTTCCTCTGGAATCACCGTCACTGATATTTGTTAGTCGCCTTGGTGCCCAAAGTGAGCGAACCAGCTGCAGCTTTCGGATAAGATGCTTCAACATCATCAAGCTTCTGTTGCTCTCTCTACTGTTTTTCATGGCTTTGGAGAATATGAAAGGGAACTTAAGAGCAGAGCTTGTGCAGAAGAATCTTGTTATTTTCTGACTCCATTATAATGGAAGAGCATAGAAGAGGGAGGACGGTCAAGAGCGGTGGAAGCCTACCTGAATCTTCGTTGGGACAGCCATGGGACCAACTACACTCTTTTGCATGAAACATATCACTTAATGCAACATTCGATGGTTTCACCAGTTTAGTATGGTGGGGTCTCAGAAACACGGTTCTCCGTAATTACCTCTTGAAAACCAAAAAAAGATGTTTCAGTTCAGGCTTTGTTTTTGCCTAACTACGGAGTAAATCATATTTACATTAAAGTTTGAAATAAGAAATTATTAGGCGCCTAAGTGTTAGTTCATTTCTGACTGGAATATGTATTTATGTTGACTATTCAAAGCAGAGCAGAACATTTAATACGTTCAGAAAAGGGTGCTCCTTGTACCTTAACATGTAATATTGGTATTAATGACTAAGTGGTTGGTTGAACAACGAGGTTACATTAATTTCTCATATTTCGCCAATTCTTTGTCTAATACATTTAACCTAAGAAATTGCTAAATAAAAGAGAATTTATAGTTTTTGTATAGCCTATGTTGTGATCATCTCAAAACCAAAAGAGAAAAAGTCAACAAGTTGATATTATGTGATGATAGGAAATATTGTCAAAAAAGACGAAAACGGGACTTTCATCCGATTGAAGAGAGGCACACTAGTCGTGGAAGTGAACTGAAAAGGACGACCTCGTATAAGAAAGTTTGGTGTTAGTGAATGATCTTTTGTCCACGAATGGTTACTTCCTGGACATTTCACTTATCAACATGCAATCCACGACCAACACAAACAAAAAAAAGGATCGAGTTACTCTTCTTGCAGGGTTTGTGATCCTATCTACTACTGCTCGAGGTTTTTAGTTCTACACATAATAAATAATGCTTGGACATGCACCGACACATATGAGTTCCTTTGCGCCTTTTGTGTTTGAATTTGCCATTTTCTTGTTTCTTCTACTTCTACATGTCCTTGGAGGGTAACTTTATACGTATCAGAACGCGTTTGAAGATTGTCAACTGGAGCATTTATATATATCACTGTGCACTGCATCATGTGCACACATTTGGAATTTGTTGTCTACCGACAGGCAAACACAAGGATATATAAGAACATTGATTGCACTATTCTTATATTTGATCTACAGCTAGTTCTTAGATACTTTCATTGTTGTACGGTATCATAAATTTCATTCATTTGGAGAGAAACTGCTACGAAGTACTGAGTACGTACAATAGGATGCGGCAAAACTAGTAAGACCCTCTTCACTATTTTATTACCTATTGAACATAATGAAGAGATACAGTTGGAAGTTAGAACATAATGAACAAGTAAGATTTTGGACCAGTCAGATAGTTGATTGACTTCATTATCAAATACCACAAGATGGCATTCGTGGTGACTTATTCGCTAAAAGGAACATATAAAGAATATCAGATTATGCGTACAAAAGGAAAATTACTCACTGGAATCTATTAACCTAGATTGATCATAAAATTTACACTTTTCTAATTCTACATCATCACCCCAATACAACATACATCCCAATTTGCAACAATCAATTTTTTCAAGAGGCAAACCAAGACCCCTAATAAATTTCTTCATATTGTAAAAACTATCAACCATTGTGTGATCAGGAGGCAATGATTAATTATACCATCCAAGAATTTGATCAAAACTATGATCAGAAATGTGTTCTTCAGATTTTATGTTCAAGATACGAGCAATTGAAGACAATTGAGTCATTGTCTCACAATTTGGCCATAGTTTTTAGTCAGCTGAATGTAATAATTCAAAAAACTGTTTCGATTGCGGGTTGGGTTCTTCTTTAAGATTTTCTATATTTTCCTGAAAGTTATAACCACCTGCATCATAAACCATTTGTATGTAAGGATTTTCATTTGCATCGACATTATCTGTTCTAAATCCAATCCCCCCTTCAAACTCATTGAAGCTAACTGA
>JAOSBN010000005.1:44542060-44554967 GCA_027563595.1 Erythroxylum suave | reverse complement strand
AGTTGAAGGAGCTTATTTAGCTAAAGTTGCAAAGGGAAAAGAAAAAATTCCTCAATGTAACCATTGCAAGAAGCCTGACCATGAAGAAGAAGCTTGTTGGCACAAAGGAAAGCCTCAATGCTACAACTGCAAAAGATTTGGACATCTACAAAAAAATTGCAAATTTAAAATGGAAGAATAAGTATATATGGTTCATGTGGCTGAAGAAGAAACTCTTTTTTGATTTAATTGGTGAGAAGTGCACCAAAAATGTTAATATGGAGAGATGTGCTCCAATGGAAAGTTGATGAGGAGTGCATCATTGAGAGAAGAGAAGTGCTTCTAAAGGTTTTGGAGAGATGTGCTCCAACAAAGCAATTTGTTAGTGTGAGACTTTGAATCAAGGGGAGTGTTGAAATCTGATTCAAAGTTGACCGAGTATTTCTCTCTTTCGGTAAGTGCAATTTGTTAGTGTGAGACTTTGAATCAAGGGGAGTGTTGAAACCTGATTCAAAGTTGACCGAGTATTTCTCCCTTTCGGTAAGTGCAATTTGTTAGTGTGAGACTTTGAATCAAGGGGAGTGTTGAAACCTGATTCAAAGTTGACCGAGTATTTCTCTCTTTCGAT
This sequence comes from Erythroxylum suave, assembly GCA_027563595.1. Lineage (NCBI taxonomy): Eukaryota > Viridiplantae > Streptophyta > Magnoliopsida > Malpighiales > Erythroxylaceae > Erythroxylum > Erythroxylum suave. The sequence goes on along the minus strand of JAOSBN010000005.1, from coordinate 44,554,360 downwards.
AAGTGTGTTTCCTTTTTTTAAGCAACTGTTTTACTGTTGAGAATAAATAGCTGTCGTGGGATCTAATATCTAGATATTCTGATTTGGTTGTTTTATCCAAGTCTTATATAAGGCCTCGCTGTTACGATAATTAATGTGTGTGAATAAATAGTAATTTTCCGTTATCTTTGCAACGTTTTCATCCACTCTCCCTACTCTTCTTTCTATCTTTTATGTTCAAAAATCCAACAATATATATATACTTAATGCTGAACACTTGGTATCGAGGTCCAGATGAGATGAGCTGAGGTTCCAAAGGCTTCCTAACTTGGTGAAACCGAAGAACTTCCTATGATATTTTAGGGGTGAAATCATCAAAGCTCCAGCACACAACAGGTGTCTACTCTACGCATTGTTAACTTAGAGAATCGAGCAGGATTATTCGGAAGGGTAATAGTATCCAAACACAAAATCAAAAAGGCATAGTTTTTCGTATAAATTTCCATTCTTTAGGCCATCCCTTTCAATCCCCAATCGCAATCAAGTACTTTAACAAGGTCGCTGCTGAACAAAAAATCGGATTGCTGACGCAAGCAAATGCGTAAATGATCCTTCCTCCTCTCTGGATGGATCTTATCCTCTTCTTCGCTATGATTGGATGTTTCATACTTTCATTCCCTTGTTTCGATTATTACCATAATAATATTCCACACACATGCGTAATCCATATGTCAATTTCCCCTAATACTGTTATTAACTTAAACTGTTAATACTGAGTAGCTAATGAGAAAGAATCTCTTAATTTAGTTTGTTTTAGTTTATTAAATAATTAATTCTTAAAACATTTAAGAATTTATTTAATAAAAATAATCTTGATTTACTCTTTTTTCTCTTCACTTTTCTTTGATCTTATCCTTATCTTTCTTAAGGAACTTCGCTTCTGATTTTATTAGAAACAATGGTTAATTTTCTTTTGTTCCGTAATTAATTAGAGTTACATGCAAAGTTTTAGAACTCTTCCATTCAGTCATCATATATATTAGTTTTTTATCATCTACAGTTATATAAACAGAATCTAACTCTGCTAAGTGAAGAGTCCTCTTCGTTACGAATACACTCAATTCAAGTTTCACTTTCTTCTTACTTTTTATTAATTAATTATGATACTTCGTCAGGCTCTATTTTTCACACCTGAAACAGACCGTAATTTTGCAGGTGGAATTGTGTGTTTTTGGATTTCCCACCAAACTATGGGTTAGTCAAGAGTCAATGTCTAACTTGATTGCTGAACCATGTAAACGGATACAGGAATCCGAGACTTGCACGCTTCAGGCACAAGTCGAGGGATTTTATTAAATCCACATATTTTATTTACTTTTTTTATTGAGATAACGATGTATCTGTCTGTTTTTTAATTATTATTTTTCTGTATAATTAATAACGCAAATTGAGGGGGTCAAGTACCCTTTGACGTTTCTTAGGAAGGAAAAAGGGTTTGTACATTAGTCTAAGAGAAGAATGTGGAATTGAACACAACTTGGTGTATTCAATTTCTAGATTTGAATGGACTTTTCGAAGATTGAATGAATGGTCCTGGTCCTGGTAAACATTTGTATTTTACACAAAGTTTGATAATGTAATTTAAATTCAGTAATCAATTTTTGCAATATGTATTCCCATGGAGGTTATGAAAAGCTGCTTTTCTTTTTTGTTGTTTTTAAGTAATTCCATGATTCATCTTCCAGCAAACAGGAACCTACTGGAATGTGCCTTGTCTCTCTTTTTCAAAAATATAAAATAATTAATAAATAGAAATGAGAATGGAAATTGAAAATTGGACATTTGGGTTCCTGGACCACTGAGATTATATCTCATCTTGAGGGAGAAAAGACACACGAACTACTACTACTTTATTTTCCAACCGAATAAATGGTAAATACGGTTCGTTCCGTTGTTTTCAAACTCGACTGGAAAGACACAAAAGTTCAAATCGGATTTGGATTCCTAACCCTATCCATTCCTTTCACGTTTTTCTTCTTCAACACTCCCCTCAATTTAAAACCCAGCATTTTCAAATACAGAATGGCATGCTTAACTTGTACCATTCAACCTTTACCCTGTATCTGTCTAAAATTTCAAAGGAAAATAGACAAAATTGATAAGGGTGATAAATTGTATTTGATATTCATTTTGAATACAAGAGTACAACAGATGTTATGAAAATTCATAAAATTGGAGTATTAGTGGTGATAATAAAAGAACAAACGAAAGAACCACCAGTTCGACCGGCCAAATCGGCCGGCCAGGCATCTAACCTAATTCCGAAGTCCTATACTTCTGTGTCATTACTTTTCCCTCTCTAGTACATTTAGTGTAATTACTTTATTTACAATTTCTTCTTCTTTCGTTTTACTCTTCGGGGCGGGTTTCGGTTTCGTTACACTCCATTCTCACATTACGGAACAGGCATTGGGATTCTCGTCGCTGAACATCTGGGGCGCATGCATGTTGTTATAGTCCATTGCGTATCCATGGTGGTCCATCACATACCCTTGATTCATCGCGTAACCCTGAGGAGGATGATTATATTGATTCACCACATACCCTTGATTCATCGGGTAACCCTGAGGATGATGATTATATTGATTCATCACATACCCTTGGTCAATGTATGGCTGAACGGCGTAACTCTGCCCGTAACCACCGTCAAACCAGTAAGACGGACCGGGTTCCGAGTATCCACGATACTCCATCTTATTCACCTCCACCTTAGCACCGCCGCCATCTCCTTCCTTCTTCTCAGCTTTTGCCTCACCGCCTTCTTTCTTCTCCGTCTTCCCATCGCCCTCTTTTTTATCCGCCTTCTTATCTCCTCCGCCGCCTCCGTCTTTTTTGTCGTCCTTCGCCGGAACTACGTCGACGTTTCTCTTAAGCTTGTCCTTAAGATATGGTACGAGCTCCTTAACGTCCATTGTCCCCGTCACCGTTACAACCTCCTTCGCCGTGTCAACGGCCACGTTCGTTACTCCTGTTAACATGTCGGTCAGGCCACGTCAGATTGCCGTCACTCACTAATATAATATTAATCACCCACCAATATTAATCAAACCTGTATTGAACAACCGCTTTTGTTTTTATTATACATTTTTTTCGATGTGTTAGTTTAATAATTAAAATTTTCACCTTTGCTTTTCGAGATGATCTTCTTAATCTTCGAAATGCAACCGTCACAATGTAGCCTTATTTTCAAAACCACGGTACTCTGCCACCACCAATATTTAATCACAATTAATTACAACCGCAAATGGTAATTAACGACACACTAATGACATTGTTAATAGCTAACCAAACGTACCTCTTTAGCCGGTTTCTTCTCCTCAGCCTTCTTCTCCTCCGATTTCTTTTCAGATTTCTCTTCGGGTTTCTTACCCCCGCCCCCGCCACTACCTTCTTTTTTGGGCTGCGATACGATGTCGACTTTCTTTTTAGTTTTCTCTTCTAGCCTGGCTTTGATTTTTGCAGCGTCAACTTTGCCGGTCACCGTTAATTTGTCGCCGGCGGTGTCTACACTCACGCCTTCCACGCCTTAAAGGGGGAGAGAAAAAGAGAGAGACGTCTTAGTAAACGATTAGAGTCTAAATAACGACACGTTAGACACAACTAATCTTACTTAAAAACTCCTAATGCGTACTTTAATTTACTCTGTATGAAGCAGGCAGAGAGCTGAATAAAAGAAACAAAAAAAGACAAGCTACGGTTGACAATCTGAAATTAAATGAAAGAATCAGAATTTGAGGATCAATGAAGCAGAAAAGGAAACAAATCGGGTCCTCACCATCCATGTGTTTAACGACGCGTTTAACTTTCTTGGCACAGCCCTCGCAATGCATGTCCATTTTGAAAACCGAGACGGCGGCGGAAGACTTTCCTCCGTCGCCGGCATCCGCCGGCTTCTTCTCGCCGTCACTTTTAGCTCCTTCTTTCTGCAACAACCAAACAAACAAACGCACGCGTGAGCCACAGAAATAGAGAGAACAATTCAGATAACAGCGAAACTGATCAATTGCTAACCTCAGCACCCATAATTCTACAAGCGCTTACTCACTATAGTGTTAGGATTTTTCTTGAGATGAACTGAATTAATATTGAAGAAAGATGTTACTCTATGATACAAAAGGAATATATATAGAGTGGCTCAGGGCGTGTGCGATGAACAATTACGTGTGGGTGATATGTATGATAGATGATGGACAGTCATGTATGATGGTGATGATGTATGGGTCATAAAAAATCGCACAATGAGATCATCATCTGAGGGCGTGGGCTTTGCCGCCTTAGCGGACTAATTGCAGCAGTTGAACTTCAAGCCAGCGGGTTTTGACTTTATCATGACCTTTCAATAAAATGACGTAATTAGCCTCCGGAACTTTCTAGTAATAGTAAAAGTAAAACGCATTGCGATTGGGAGCAGCTTCGGACGTAAAAGACAAGAGATTCATCACCGTTAGGCATAGAGTTAGGTATTTTTAATTGGACCTAAACCTAGGTCCTAAGTTTGTATCAGCCCCATAATCATTTTTTAAATAAAAAGATAGTAATTTATTTAAAGAGTTAAGTCTTTGATTATTCTGGATCTTAACAATCCAAGCTCAATCTCAATTAAAAGAAGACATCATTTACTCTTTTAATTTTAAAAAATTACTTTAAATGATCCGTGGATCGTTGCCATCCCTATCTAATTGGGATTTGCCATCTCTATCTATTTGTATCCCAATTTAATCGTATCACATTATTGTTAATAAATGTTACCAATTATAAATTAATTTCTGTTGATTGTCTTAATATCTTTCTTCTTTTTTCTTATTTATTTATTTCGAAAAAGCAAAATTTATATATTATGATTATGAAATTATTGTAACTACTTTAAAACTACCATAAGTATAATATGAAAGAAAATCAGATAGTTATTATTGGTGTTTTTATATTTCATTTTTTATCTACATATGATGAGACTTATCCATTAGAATTCTATAATTATCATACTTATTACCTTAAATTTGCTAGGAATATATAATTTCTCGACTAAAGATATGACCTTTGAGTAAATTTTAATATCTCAAATGCTTATTATTTTTTTAACTTGTTTATTTTTATTAGTTCATAACAATATTTAATTCTATCATTAAAAGACAATAACAATTTTTGAATTTATATTTTTTATAGCCCTATAGGTTGTATCATCCTTCATCCTTTGACAACACTCGAAATTAAAAAACCTTAAATTGATTTTCTAAAATCAGACAAGAATCATAAGGGTGTATTATGAAATTCATTTAACATTTACGATCTCTTATAATATAAGTTGAAATCTTATAACTTATACTAATGCCTCTTGATAGTTGATTTTGCACGCATGAAATGAACGCCTTTTCATTTAGAGTAAGTGTTTTTCATTCTAAAATATCGTATAGAAGTGGGTTCAAACATAAATATTTAATCTAAGTTTATTAGTCAAATCCAAAATTTGTCTTTTTAAAAATTGTATATGGTAAGTTTATATATATATATATATAGAGACACACCCACACTCTTAATCACTAAAAACTAATCTTCTTTTTTTTATTTATTTAAAGCGACATTTATGGTTTTCTTTCCCTCAATTATCATACAGATAAAAAAGAAAACTTTGATCATGCCCCGTCCCTATAAGAGGGTCAATCTCTTATCTACCTTGCATATTCTTTTATTTATATTAAAATATTTCACATAAAAAACATACTTTAGAATCAAAGTTTTACATAATGCTTATCATACAATAAACAACTTCAGTATGTATTTTGCATTTAAACTTACAACACAATGAATGAATTTACATTTAGAAGTATTTATCAATAATATCAACATTTGCTTAATCACGTGCCGAATATATGTATCTTAAGAAATTAGTTTTGTCATTGCACTTTTCATCGTATAACATGTAGATATGTATTTTATGTTCACTTGACCTTGTACAACTATGTCTTATATATAATTATACTTGATATCTACAGGCTTGAGTTTGTAATGAAATTAAGAAGTTTTTTGTATAAGCGATTATTGTTTGATTATCACAGTTGATTATCAATAAATCACTTTAACTTTAGTGACTCCTAAGGGACTGTTTGGTTCTACTTCTATTTTGTTGTTGTTGTTTTTGGTTTCTGTTCCCTGTTTTTTGTTTTTGTCTTTTCCTTAAAAAAAGAAAACTTGTTTAGTTAAGATTTGTATTATAAAAAGTGAAAACAAAAATCTGTTTGGTTGAAATTTGTAATAAAAAATTAAAATAAAAAACATGTTTGGTTTTATCATTCTGTTTTTATTTTTTGTAATTGTACTCTTATGTGTAATGATTATAATATAATACATTATATTTTTAAATTAATTAATTAGAATTATAGTTAAAATTAAAATATATGTAAATCAAATATTATTAAAAAATTACACATTAATTATATATAATAAAATTACATAAATTAAAAATTATATTAAGTCATTCTAATCAATAAAATATGTCCATCACACTATAATTCTTGAAAACATAAAACATGTTTGATTTTAACATCCTGTTTCTATTTTTAATTATACTTTTACGTTAATTATTTTTTTAATTAATTAGAAATAAAATATATGCATATTTATATAATCAAAAAAATTGCACATTAATTATATATAATAAAATTAAAACTCTATGATAGACATACTTTGAAAATTAGGATCATTATCACTTATCCTATCAAACACCCATTCTCTTTTTGATTAAATGCATCTATTAGATTGAAAAAAAGATTGCTTGTATAAAATTTCATATATATACAAGTGATCATGTGTCTTACTTCCTCCTCTTTAACACACTTAACTCCCAATTACTTAAACAATGTACAGTTTATTTTAGAAGTAGGAAGCATTGCATTTAAGAGTTTGGCAACCCCAGATTCATACTAGTCATTTAGGTCCTTGGGAAACAAAAGGGGAAAAACAAAAAAAAAGCAAGTGAATTTGGGTTTAGGCTTTTCAAGAGTGGACAAAACATATGCCTTGCAAGCTCAAACCAGAGCTTTGTTTCCATCTACATGAAATCTTGGCTACATGACATTTACAACCAAAATTCAAGAGAAGCATACCTACCGTGACTAAATGTTGATGCATGAGACTAACAGTAAGATTTAAATATACATGCACACACATAATATATACAAAGAGAGAGAGAGAGAGAGGTGATTGATCGCTTGTTAAGCCAAAAGATACTGAATCCTAACCAACTCGAACAATTCTCCCCATTCGAAGAATCGAGCAGTTTCTTCCAGCTGCTGTTACACTATCTGAGACATAACTTGACAACTTTGTTGCACCTCAATCACCAAAGAACTAGGTTCTGCGGCCTCATTTTCACTGAAACTAGATAGCCTCTCAATTATAGGTCTATGTAAGACATAAAAGCTCAAGTAATGATAGATGTTGTATAATGGTCAGTTGAACATTTGGAATGCCAAATTTGATAACTAAATATTAAAAGTGTTGTAGAAAAGACAACAAAAATGAACCTTGCACATAGCTCAATCACTCCAACATGAATTCCTTAATTCTTTTCGTTTCTTTTATATTAGTAATAAGGGAAGGAAAGGGATTTCAGTTGGGTTGTTTGCAAATATTGTCTATCGTATACAAAAGTCTCATTGCAAAGCAAAATGAGCATCAAATGAAAATAACAATTGGTTTAACATGGAATCTGCCCTAACCCACTCACTACTTACTTTCTATTATATTTTTCTGTTGCCCACCTACACTTGTCCATTGATCACGTGAAAGAGAAAACCATTGAGAATAGTAATAACAGCATCATGTTTGCACAATAGATAGATAACTACGAATTGACCCTTGCCTCTCAGGTTCAAAATGTTACTTTCTCTAACATATAGCAAAATCTTGATTTAATCCAACCAACACTTTCTATTTCAAAAAACCTTTGGCTAAAACAAATCCCTTCTTTACAATGCATTTTTAGTGTTTGAGTAGAGAGATGCAGACATGCAGGTATTTGGTGATAATGCATCTCCTTTTAACATTGAGTGATCCTCATTAGCAAATTGGATATGATATAGCACTCTTGTTCAACCATAACAAGTTAGCTTAAAACAATTCTCCATACATCAAGCTTTCAACATGAACCCCAGCGATTCAGATTTTAAGTTTGTATTTTACTCAAATTTTTTGTATCAATTTATACAACCAAACTTCTCCCACCTAAAAAGTGGTCTTAAAGAACTTTAACTGATATAACTTAACATAAGCATAATGAAATTATATTCACTTTTGCATAAGGAAGATCATCGTTTCCCCTGACGAAAAATTTTATTAACTTGAAAATAAAATCCTGAAGATGTAGTAATTGGCGATGTAAAACTCACCAACTCCTAAGTCTTTTGTGTTTTCAAATTCACTGTTAGGTTTGCAGAAAATCATTCTCATGCTTCAATCTTACCACCTCCCAAGTCTTTGTTGTTTTCAACTTCACTATTATCTCCGAAAATCTCAATTCTCACATCTCTTTTTTGCTACAACATCTTTACCATATATTTCTTTTTCACCAACAAGAACAACAACTTCATATTCATAAACATTTCACTCAGGAAAAATAAAAAATGGGTGGAAAATAAGACACCAAATAGACAACTAACCATAAAAACCAGAAAAAGAGATGTGAATCAACGAAAACAAATTTTCAATAGAATTACAAAAATACCAAATTAAAAGTTTTCGAAAACTGTCCTCGTGAAAAACCCAAAATCAGTCACTTTTTGCACTAATAATAATCCAGTCTGAAAAGACTTCGTGCGGGCCACCATTGCCTTTGACGTTGTCTGCAACTTCTCCATAGTCACTCCAATTAGTGAGGTCGCATGTTTTAAAGCAAGAATCCAAAAGAAAAAAAAACAGATGAGAAGGAAGAAAGGAGTTTGGGACAACAAAATATATGTAAAAAAGATGAATAGTATGTTTCATGGTAGGTTTGCTAAAGACGATAATAAAGATAAGAAACATGAATCAGTCGATTTTCTATCCAAGAAAACGCGTTAGCAAAATGTAGAGAAACATTATTTTCTTGTTCCATAAAACTATTGTGGTTTTTTAATTTTCAAAAATAAAAAATCACAACAAACATAGACAAACATGTTTTACTGACTTGGTTTCATTTTTTTATGAAAACAACAACAAAAAACAGAACACAAAAATAGAAACAAACAGCCCCTACGCTTCTATTGTGGATGAAACAATATAAGATTGTTTATTAATTTTCCAAAATATTGCACCATTTTAAGTAAAGAAACAAATCAAAAGGTAGATTTTATCTTTTCTAAATATCCTACGTAATCTGCATCCATATAACTATGTATGCCTATATATTATTGCCTTAATAACACAATATGTAATCAACAAGCTTTTAAATACTTTAATACTATATTTACTACTTCCTAATATGCTTCATCGGGATTTGGTTAATATCTGCTCTCCATTCCAACAATATAGCAAATATTCGGTATCATTGAAGAAGTGATTTAATTATTTTAATTGGATATATCTCTTTTATTTTTAATTAATTTTAGTGCTTAATTGGTAGAATTAATATTTTTATTTTAAGAGGTGACAAGTGGAGATTAGATCAAATTGTAATACTATTTATCAAAGTTACAAATTTTGAAAAAAAGATGACAAATTGCTATAGTGGATAAAGTGAGATCACACCTAAAGTCAGATTCATTTCAAGAGTTTTATTTAAATTAGGAGACTTATTCCCAGCCCTATTATATAGGGATTTAATCTCTGGAGTATTGAAAGAAGTTAGTTTTTAGGTAGCAAAGAAGAGCAGAAAAAATGGCACACACCTTTTGCATAATTCTCCTTTCATTTTTCTTTATGTTTTCTCTTCAGATTTCATATTTTCGTCTAGTTTTGGTATTGGAACTAAAGCTTTGAGTAGCTAAATCCAAATATTCAAATTGAAGGAGATTTAAAAGTCTAGTTGTAATCTTGTGAGGTTTTGTTTTAAACCTATATTATATTTTAATTCAAGTATTTCTTGTTTGGCGTTTTGTTATTTTATAAGTAATCAATATTGATTAATCTAACAAATTAATTTGATGTTGTTTGATGATTGTTGATTGTTGATTATTCTATAGCTATCCATGAATTGCCATGAATAATTGGTACAAATAGTGAATAGGTTATTTATGATTTTACATATTTAACTTATGAGAAACAAGAAAACTAAATTTAATAGTTATAAATATCTCAATTATTTAATTTAAGGTTCAGTACTTTTCATAAAGCTTATTGCTATCATTTAATTGATATGAAATGTTATCATACCTAATCATTTTATGGTAACTTTTGGTTTAAATGTTGAATTTGAACCAATTAATTTAGGAAATATTGAGACTTATTATGACTAAATTAATAGGTTTCAGACTAACTGCTTGAATTATAAAAATTGTTTCCTTTAGAATAGGCATGTCAACGGGTCGGGCAAGGTCGTGGGCAGCGATGGCTTGGCTCGACTGGTCGAAAAAATTTTGTGGGCGAGCCTAGCTCACGACCTGACCTGTGACCCAGTTCGTGCGGGCCAAATGAGGCCCGTGGCCCATGGGCGGGCCCAGACTAGTCGACTCGTTGTTAGGCCCATGGCCAAACCCGTCCAGCCCGCCGGTCCACAGACCGCCTGTCCGTCAGGCCTGAGTCGGCCTAAGCATTTAATATTTTTTAAAAAAATTTTAAGACAATTTTAAAAAATTGTGTTTGTATTTTTTAAAATTCATAAATTATAAATTATAACTTAATCATTTATAGTAAAATGTAAGATGAAATTACTCATAAATTATACAAAAATTTTATATAAAATAAAAGATGTAAAATACAAACAAATTTATATTTATTAAAAATATATAGCAATGAATGACAATGTTGTGTAATTATTCTCTTTATTTGTAAACAAGTTAATTTAAATTTTTTATTTTATTTTTCATATTTACATAATATATGCATTATGCATATATGTATTTACATTAATCTTAAAATGAATTAATTACTTTATTAATCCTAATGTATCAATTATTCAATTCCAAAATAATATATAAGTAATTCAGTTATAAAAACAAATAGTATATTATATTGAAAATAGCTATTATTTTATTAAAACTATAATACATTTTATAAATCATTTTGATTTGTTTTTATAAATTATTTATTTGATTAAGTCAAAAATAGTTCTTTTACTTTGTTTCTAAAATCATTATATTCTAATTAATCTAAATTTATATAAATTACATTCATAATTTTTTTCTCCTATCTAAATTCTAATGTTAGAAAATTTATATCTACCTAAGTCACTCTAATTAAAAGTTTGTTAAGAGTAATTTTTTAGATCCTTAATAGAAACCTTGATATAAGATATAAGTATTATTTTAAATACTTCTCATTGTTAGAGTGTTATAAGTATATCTCATATTCATATTTCACAAAATTAATAAATTTTTTTACATTTTTTGTCTTTTTAATATATATATTATGTGACAACTTTAAATTATAGTAACATATAGGTAATTAATTATGATATAAAAAAGTTAATGAGATGTATGTAATGGTATGATTAATTAGGACATTTAATTCAATTAATTAGAAATTATATGAAAAGTTAATAAGTTAATAGTTATAGTTAAAATTATGAATTATATTAATTACAATTTTTTAATTTACTTAAGTTATTTATTAATTATTATAAGATAGAATTGATAATTAATTATAGCACCATATAAGTTATTAATTATGACAAAATAAAGTTATTGAGATGTACGTAATGGTATGATTAATTATGACATTTAATTCAATTAATTAGAAATTTATATGAAAAGTTAATAAGTTAATAGTTATAGTTAAAATTATGAATTACATTAATTACAATTTTTATTTTACTTAAGTTATTTATTAATTATTATAAGAGAGAATTGACAAAACCAAAATCATATTTCATAAAACTAATAAAATTTTCACCTTTTTTCTTTTTAATATATGTATTATGTGACAACAATTAATTATAGCAATATATAAGTAATTAATTGTGATATAATAAAGTTATTGAAATGTATATAACGATATTATTAATTAGGACATTTAATTCAATTAATTAGAAATTTATATGAAAAGTTAATAAGTCAATAGTTATAGTTAAAATTATGAATTACATTAATTACAAATTTTTAATTTACTTAAGTTATTTATTAATTATTATAA
>JAOSBN010000005.1:44516190-44532119 GCA_027563595.1 Erythroxylum suave | reverse complement strand
ATAATTAAAAAGTATGTTTAAAAATTATCTTATATATATAATATATAAAATAAAATTTTATATATTTATTAGTTACCGGTTCGACCACTGTTGAATTCCGGTTGAACTATTGACCCTTGAATCAGTTACTTATCTGGTTCAATCACCGGTCCAGTTTTGAAAAGATTGATCTTAAGCTTAACTTTGACCAGATATAGACTTCTCTTCTTCGATATCTTTCAGACACAGCTCACACACTCATAAACACCTAACCCTAAATCGCCAAATTGTGTCAGATTAATAAATCTGCGTTGCGTGTTGATGGAGAAATTGTGAATGTCTTAACATTTATTCCCTCCTTCTCCATTAATCTTCACGCTGTTCATCGATTTGTAAGAGATTTAGAAACCAAACCCTAGTTTTCACCGCAATCGTGAGATCGAGAGTGGGTTCGACGATGGGATTGAAGCTCTTCGATGACGGCGACGCCCCTGCCTCCGATATATCGAAGATACAAGTGGACAAGGAATTTGCTCGCAGGTACGAGCACAACAAGAAGCGCGAGGATCTCCAGAGATACGAGGAGCTTCGGAAGAAAGGTTTGATTGACGATTCAGGGTCCGATTCCGGTTCCGGTTCGGAATCCTCCTCCGATGAAGATGATTTTGAAGAAGATATTGATGTTACTAATCCCAGCAAAACAAAGGATATGGAGTTCTTTAAGAATTTACTCAAAGTAAGGAACCGCGACCCTTCTATTTATCAAAATGTCTCTCTTTTTCATTCCGATTCCGGCGAAGACGAAGAAGAAGATGGGGAGAATAACAAGAATAAGAAAAAGGAGAAGGGAAAGAAAGCCGTTTATTTAAAAGATGTGGTTGCTCAACATTTGATAGAGGAAGGCCCTGAGTTTGACGAACTTGAGCCAGCTAAGGAAAAAACCAAGACTTATAATGAAGAACAGGATGATATTAAGAATGCGTTATTGGATGCGCTGAAGGATGCTGAGGAGGATGGCGAAGAGGATTTTTTAAGAGTTAAGGATAAAAGTAACGAGATTGAAGGTGCAGAGATTGATGATGGCGAATTGAAGGAGAAGTTGGGTGAGTATTTTGGTCAGGAAGAGGAGTTGGACGAGAACGGGATGTTTTTGAAGGATTTTTTCTTGAATAAGATGTGGGTCGATAAGGGGAATAAGGATGATGAAGGGTTTGATGAAGTTGATGAGTTGTTGAAAGATGAGGAGGAGATTGAGAAGCAAGAGGAGTATGAGATGAATTTTTTCAGGCATCAAGAGGATGCTGGGGATAGGGTTATGGGTCATTCCAGGAAAATCGAAGGGTCAGTGAGGAAGAAGGACAATGCTAGAAAAGAGCAGAGGAAGAGCAAGGAGGAGAGGACAAAGTTTGCAGAGATGGAGAGGAAGGAGGAGTTGAAGCACCTTAAGAATTTGAAGAAGAAGGAAATGCAGGAAAGGATGAAGAAGATTATGTTAGCTGCTGGGGCTAAGGGTAGTGATGATTGTCCGTTGGATTTGGGCGACTTGGAGGAGGAATTTGATCCTCAAAAATATGATAAAATGATGGAAAAGGCTTTCAATGTTGGATATTATGATGCAGAGGATATGGATCCGCATTATGATCATGATAGCGATGATGATGATGATGATGATGATGAGGGTGAAATGGAGAAGCCTGATTTTGGTAAAGAGGATGAATTACTTGGACTTTCCAAGGGTTGGGATGAACTTGATTTTAGCGGTGGCTTTTTAGCTGCAAGAGAAAGGAGCTTGAAAAGAAAGGCTGAAAATGGTGAGTTTGAAAATGACCAAGATGAACTTCATGAAGAAGAGAGGGATGGAAGTATGCAGAAGAGGAAACGGAAAATGTCACTTGTCAAGAAAGTTAAAGAAGAAATGATGGAGGAATATTATAAGTTGGATTACGAAGGTACTATTGGAGACTTGAAGACCAGGTTTAAATATGCCAAAGTGAAACCTAAGAGATATGGACTGAAGGCACATGAGATATTGATGTTGGATGACAAGGATTTGAATCGATATGTTTCTGTAAAAAAGCTGGCACCTTACAGTGAGAAGGAATGGAAGGTACCAAATAATAAGAGACAACAGATGAAAGAGCTTGTCCGAGGAAAGTTGAAAAATGAAAAATCTGTTAAAAAGAACAAAAAGTTGGAGCAGTCAAGCAATGATGTTGGCGATCTATCTAGGAATGCCAAGCGAAGACGCAGAAAGGCAGAGCTCAAGTTGTCACACAGTCGACTCCTTGCTTATGGAAAGGTACAACCAAAGTCTAAGAACAAAAGGAAGCACTGACCACAAGCTTTGAGGTAATGTACTACATGGTAATCGTTAACATAGTTCTTGACCTTATCAGAGCTGCGGTTGATAAGTGCAGAATGCTCTTTCCTTTTGTCATTGGAATTATTTTTGAAAGAAGATTGTTCCAGGCTTTTGTTAGATGATCAAGATGAATTGAGGAAGGACTATAAGTTTTCTTTTTCGGTGTGGTTATGCCGTGAAGAGAAGATCTTATGGACAGCGAAATATCCATTTTTCTTCAGGATTAAGGCCCATTTTTGTATTGAACTAATGTAAACTAGCAATGAGAATGTTTTCTAATTTATAAGGCAACGAATTGATCACCTACCATTTCAACGTGTCCTTGTTCTTAGAAGTTGATGTCTGGTTGTGCACCAATCATCATCGTCACCTGTAAAAAACGCATGAAGCGATTCCTGTGGAAAGGGATCATATAATTTCCAGGTTTTTTGTTTCCAGGTAAAATTGCAGGATCCTGCCTGTCAGAACATTCTTTGGTTCGTGAGAAATACAGAGAATGATTGATTCATCAACTTTCACCTTCTTAACAAATATGTTAGCAGGTTTTCAAAGAGACAGCCACCAAATATACTAGTCTAAAGTGAAATTATGAAAGGAAAGAACATTCAAAACAAGGTCAGTCAAGCACTTTCCATAGTTTACATCAGAAAGTACAGCTGTTATTCTAGGTATTGATGTGGATACAATACAAGGCTGTCCTCAGGAAGTGTACAACAGAATAGGGAACCTAACCTTTGAAGGGGATAAGCTTCTATTCATGGCAAAAAGGGGTCAGAAATCTATATATTGCCAATAAATAGAAAGAAACTGAGTATAAATTTAATTATATATATATATAAAGAACATATTTTGGTCAAACTATGTTATAAAAGAAGATGAAAGAACTCTTTATACCCCTGGTTGCACTTCGTAGCAATCTCTGAAACATTGCCAACAGTAATAACAGAATTGTTAATCCTTTTCCTCTCATTAGGTGGGAAGCCGGGGAAATGTCTCCACCCCCTACTGAATCTGCTGATCCTGTGGTTTGGTCCTTCACTTTGATACTTGATGAGCCTAAGCCGGCCGTAAGACAGAATTAGCAAAGAATCGTGATAGTTCATTCAATAACAGGGAATCAATTGGAGAATAGGATATGGGATTATATGGATGTCTAGATAATATGTCTCGTCTGACATGTATTAAGTGGAGAAAATAATGAAGAAGTATATATTGCGCGAATTGATTCTGCAAAATATTTAGTGGGTGTCATAGCATACTCACAATCGTATCCTGTCCATCCAATGGCTTGCTTTTCAATATCATACATAAAAATCTTGTTTGAAAGTACCAAATCTGCAACAGAGCAACTCGTGGGTATAAATTGCACCATCTGAACTAAGCAATCCAGCCGGTAAAGATTTTCATATGGAAAAGCAGTGAAAGAGTGTGTACCTCCAAGAAGAGTCATATCCCTACCATCCTTAGATTGCATTCCACTGTTCTGCCAACCGAAACACCACAACTCGTCCTGCTAGAAAAAGCTGAATGAAATCTATCTCCAGGAAGCTAAAATAGAATACGTGTTATTTTTCAGACCTTCTATTTCACAATCATATCCATATGGACTGTATTAAGCCAAGAAGGCTGAAATTAGCACAGACTGAAATCAACTTGATGTATACCATGCCACTGCAGATAGTTGCTAATGAAAGAACATAATAAAATGCCAAATAAGACCGAAATCTTGAACTGATTGAAAAATATAATCACATGATGCTTAAATTAGGAATGAAAAAGATGCAAGAGAAGAAGGTTTTAAGGTTCTTTCAACCAAAGATTGAATGCATACATCGCCAAAACAAAAACTGCAATTTAGAGCTTATCTAATACTGAAATCCAAGGAGGCACAAATAATACGGTTCTAGTAATTAAGCACTGAGAATGAATCATGATGTTAAAGTCTTAAACCATCATACTTACCCTAATTTTGAACAGATACTCTCGAGGATAAACCGACAAAGTAAGGGATTCAGCAAAATGAGACTTGAAAATTGGAAATCCATCATCAACTCTGCAAAAGTAGAGGGCCAAAAGAAAAAAAAAAGAAGAGAATGTTGCTTAATAATTAGAACTAGAAAGTAGATTTAGTACCAAATCAATTTAAATAATTTGGCTAAAATGCAAAATTCTTGAGGCACTAAGAAAAGGAATATGATGTAATAGAGAACTCTGTTATAAGCGGAGCAATGGAGATCTGTGCTACAAGTTCATCTATTAAACAATATTTTTCGGGATGCAATATACATAGGTTAAAGTTTGCACTTTCTAGTTTAAAACCTTTGTTCAGGGTCATGGCAATATCTGCTAAAGATACACAGATATGATCATAAGAAAAAAAAACAAACAAAAACAAAAGAAGCTTCAATCTGTAATTGCAGTTGAATCTTACTTTCCATCATATGAAAAGCATGTAAATTGCTCCTCAACAGTGTGCAATTTTAATCCAGGTTGACGTTCTGTGATCTAATCCACAAAGACCTTATCCATAATCCTAAAATTGAGCTGCAAACTTCAAATGGAAGAGGCTAAATAACAGAATGTACCTTGTTTATCATTGTCTCATAAACTAATTCTGGGAAACATGCCAAGGTAGTACCACTATCAATAATTGCTTCTTTCTGTTTTCCAAGGTCAAAAATACTAGTTGGAATTTGTAGTATAGAGCCACCCACCTCAATATCCTTCAACACGACATTGTAATGTGCCCTAAAATTGATTTTATCAGAACAAATTATAGTCTTTAGACCTTACCTAATTGATGAAAGAAACCAAGAAAAGCTGAAAACTTCAAGCAGTAAAACAGAAAAAAAGGCATTGATGCATCAAGTTCCTCTGCACCAAACGTCTTAGTTTGCTCATGTCAATTTCTTGGGCAATCATTATGTATTATTCTTTTAGATAGCCAAAATCTCCTCTTTCATAAAGCTCCTCTCTGCTTATTACTTCACAAAGCATGTTGGATCTAAAACAAACAAAGCAAAATTGCAATTTGCATAAATCTCATTCAAAGACTTGAAATTCGTTAGAGGAGCTTCATCTGAGGAAGAAGGGCTGGTACAGTTTGAAGCAATAAGAGAGTTTCCACTGCTTGCAGTTGAGGATAGAGTGGCTGAATTTGAATTAGAAACTTTGTTATTAGGAGTCGAATGCGATGATGGGGTTGAATCTACTGTTTCATTTGAAGGCAATGATGGATTTGAATCCACTATCCCATTTTTTGTCATTATCAGCATTTCTGAAATGGCAACACTTCCATCCCATTTCCCACTTGCTTGTTCATCAAAAATTACATCTCTGCTAATAACCACTTTTTGACTAACAAGATTATATAGCCTATATGCTTTGGATTGTTGATAATAGTCAATAAAGACATATTTTTCAGATTTCTCATCAAGTTTATTACACATTGGAGAGTGAACCAAAGCATAGGCAATACAACCAAAAACTTGCAAGTGGCTTACCTGAGGTTTCATTCCATTCCAAGCTTCAAATGGAGTTTGATTCAAGACAACCTTTGTAGGAGAAATATTCACCAAATAAATTGATGTTGCAACTGCTTCAGCCCATAACTGGTTGGGAAGACCCTTTCCTTTGAGTAAGCTTCTTGCCATCTCTACAATCGTTCAATTCTTTCGTTCAGCGATACCATTTTGCTTTATAGTGTAAGGAGCAGTGAGTTGCCTATAAATACCGATTTCCTGGCAAATGCAATAAATTCATTAAATAAAAACTCACCACCTTTATCTGTACAAAGAGTTACTATGCTGCTGCCACTTTGCTTCTCTATCATAGCCTTGAACTTCTTGCAACTTTCAAATGTTTCTTACTTGTACTTTAGAAAGTATACCCAACTCACACGGCTGAAATCATCAGTAAAAAACAAAAAGTATCTACTTTCACTAATTAATTCAGTTCTCATAGGTCCACACAAATCAGCACAAACTAATTCAAGATAATAAGATGCTCTCCACATATGCACCCTTCGCACATACTAAATGCATCAATTTTAAGTAACCCAAACACCATACTCTTTTAACCTAACAACTTCAAGCCATTGAAATTCAAATGCCCATACCGTAAATGCCACAATCTAGACTAATTTATTACAGTAGTAACAAGAGCATGGTTTTTGACAGAAGAAACCTCAAGAGGAAACATTTTGTACTCAGTCATTTGCACATTGACAATAGCTTGACCAAAATTTTTGTCTCTAGCAATACATGCAGCATCTTCAAACAAAATTGAATAACCACTAGCTGTAAGTTGCCCAACACTTAGCAATTTATGTGCTAAACTAGGAATATAGTAAACATTATAAAGTTGCTTCACATTACCATGGCTTGTTGTGATAGTAATTGTACCCTTTCTTTCAATCTAGATTTGCTTATTATCCCCAAGTGTAACTTGTATCTTCATAGACTCATCAAGATCCTTAAACGTTGATCATGTGATTAGAACATCCACTGTCCAAAAACCAAATACCATTTGAAACATTAGTAGCATGTAAAAAAGCCATAAATAATTTACACTCCTCTTCATTCTCTTCTACAAAACTTGCTTGATTTCCTTTGCTCCAATAATTTGCCGCAATATGCCTAAATTGATGACTATTATAACATTATACTTCTTTCCACCCTCTACCTCGACCTCTACCATGAAAACCACCTCTATCACATCCTCTTGCTATTGGTTTTTTAGATATGTTCTTTGGAAGGGAAGTCTCCCCCACCACCTGAAATGTCTTCTCTTCATTCTTTTCAATTGACCTGGTTAGCCTCACTTTATATGCTTGCAGAGAACCCATTAACTCATCAAAAGAAAAAATGGATAACTTCTTAGGCTCCTCAATTGCAGCTACCACATGATCAAACTTTAGAGTTAAGCTCCTTAAAACTTTTGCAACAGTGTGATCAGTAATTTGCTCACCATATGACTTCATCTGGCTAACAATTGTAGTCACTTTGGACAAATAATATTGCACATTTTCATTGCTTTTCATTACTAACATTTTAAAATCACGACAAAGAGTTTGAAGTTTCACTGATTACCTTTGATGAGCCTTGATACTCATTCTTCAAAATCATTTGTGAAGTAGCTGCTAATGCAATTCTAGAGAAAATAGTCTCATGGACTACTTGTTAGAGGAAAAAACAGAGCCTTGGAGTCCTTTCTATTGTCCCTCAACCTTGCTTCCTCATCTGGATCTAGATACCCATTTTCGACCAAGTCCCACAAGTCTTGAGACTTAAATAGAGTCTTTATTTAATGCTCTAGAATTCAAGGTGTCACCTTTGAAAATAGGAATCAAAGGTTAAGATACGCTGAGAGGTACTCCGTTGGTTGCCATGACTCTTTAACTTCATAGGAAAAAAAACTTTACTTCTATGCTCGAATATGTCGAACCTAGCTCTGATACTAAAAAATGTTGGATAAAAGACCAAAACAAAAAATCTGTAGACACTGTTTAATTAAAAAATGCTGAAACAGAAGAACTCAAGGTGTCTATAAGACTCCAAATACATAACTGACTCATATAAAATTTCAACTGAAACAAAAAAACAATAGCTACACAATGGGAACAAGAAGCATGATCTGAAGCTGACATGCTATTAACTATAAATGAATAATAACAAACAAACTAGGATGGAGCTATAACTTTGGAATCAACTTTCAACATGAGCAACGTTCAATGCTTAAGGATAGCCTGTAATGCCCTTGATTCCCCATCAAATGTCAGAACCACCCGGATTTGAACTATTTCTACAATTGTGCTTCAAATGAGAGAATAAGTAGATGCTAAAACAGAGGGAATTTGTCAAAAAATAGCTTGGATTTCCCATCTTCACTTACATGAAAGTTAAAACTATGACAACAAAGCAGAGGAGCAAATGAGTCACCCTTTGTTACCTGTTGTTCCAGACACTGACAGTGCATACTCTTCCCATGAGCTTGGCCAATGTGGTAATATGAACAGCTTCGATAATGGATATGGGAGGAACTACTACAAGAGTGACCATTTCTATTGATGTTGTATATGTACTCTTCATCAATCATCTATGCAGTTCAGTTTCTTAAGGACTTGCTTCATCGTGTATTTGTGGTTGGTGGCGATGTCCTTGCTCTCTTGAGAATGAGTTCATTGCTAGAGTTGGTCCCGTAGGAGTGGAGTGATTGTATGACCTCAAGGTCGTGCATTTAGGACCATTTCCATTGCTCAACCATCTTTTATCTCTTGAAACCTTTGTAACATTTGAAAATTTCTCTCTTTCGCTTAACCTTTTATTGAACTACAATGAACATGCCACCA
This sequence comes from Erythroxylum suave, assembly GCA_027563595.1. Taxonomy (NCBI): domain Eukaryota; kingdom Viridiplantae; phylum Streptophyta; class Magnoliopsida; order Malpighiales; family Erythroxylaceae; genus Erythroxylum; species Erythroxylum suave. The sequence goes on along the minus strand of JAOSBN010000005.1, from coordinate 44,523,429 downwards.
CTGCCCTTCTCTTTATTATCTCATTCTATCTGTGAGCTCATGTTCACCATCTCTTAACTTATAGACTTCCTTTCTTTGCCTTCTTGTGTTGTTATTTCTTACAAAGTTGCAATCTTTCAGACTCATCCTCCAGTTTTGGCATTGGCAGATCTCGGGGACTGCACCACAAGCTTAGTGGCGGCTGTTTGATCTTGATATGACTAGCTTATCTTTGATTTTCATTGCCAAGAAGAAAAGAAAGAAATCAAAATCAGCTCCGAAATTATGGAGTAGGTTCTTATAGCATCAATGTTGACTACTTCGTTTATGTTCTGATTTAATTGAATGAAAGTCAAGTCTTACAACATCATTGTCCTTGGCTTTGGCTGTAGAAATTGATCCTGAGGTTATTCTTGTGACCTAATTATGTTTGAATCTTTGAAACTATATCATTCTGGCATAACTTTCATCATGATGGTTTCTTAGTAGATGCGAACGTGATCCTTGATCCACTACTTTCACATCCTCAATTACAGCTATAACATGGGCATTTCTTATAGCTGATAACTGATATGCAGCAATAATAATGTTCTTTCCTGTGCAGGCACGATCTATACCCTCCTGGACAAATCTCTCAGACTCAGCACCTAATGCACTTGTTGCTTCATCAAGTAGCATAAGCTCTGCCTTACTTAACAAAGCACAATCAACGACAACTCTCTGCTTCTCTCCCCCAGATAACTGAACTCCCTGCTCCCTACGGATGTCTTATACCCATCTAGCAATGCAGATATAAACTTAAGAGCATTGATCGAATTAGCAGCTTCAACAATTTCAGCCTTAGTCGTTGATTCCTTTTATTAAACAGTTATTTTGTAGTATATAGTAAACAATTCTTCTTGACACTGTCCGAGTTCTTTTGTAACAGTAAATTGAAGAATAGATCCAAAAAAATTGAAGAAAACAAACAGGAAAATGATTAAACTGGTGATCGGACCAAATTGCTTATCTAAGAATAAGAGTTTTTGACTTTTGACCAAATTAGTTAGTTATTTAATTATCTGTTAATTTGGTCTCCTCTAATAGCACTTAAATTAGTACTTTTTGTCGATAATTAAAAAGCTCAACCGATTTAGCCGATTTATCTTTAAAATCTTGAACTGTCTAACCTTTCAGTTCAGTTTATAATTTTTCGATTTGATTTACTTTAATAACTCTTGTTGTTAAAAGTCGATCAATTTATTAATTAATAGGTCAATTTTTATTAATTACAAATTAATTTTCATTTAACAATCTTTTTTAATTAAACTATTTCAAATTCTTTACTTTTTTTCAATTTTTAGTCGATTTATAATTGTTTAATACTTGTTGAGCTTTTAAAACTTCATATCTCTTATCTTGCCAGTTTAATTTTTGATCTGATTTTTAAAAATTACTTTTTGTCAATTTTAGCAAAGAAATTAAAATGAGCTAATATATACTTCTATTTTATTTAATTAAACATTCCAAGTCAAATTGTATTGTACAGCCGTCAAGATTTGATTTTTATGACATAACACAAAAGTATTAGAAACCAAAATATTAAAATTAGAAATGTTACTCTGAAATTTATTATTTTCTGCAGTGCTTTAATGTACATGTTACTGTCGTTTCATATTGCTGGTATTGTACAGTTGCCAGAATGTAAAGCAGTGTCAATCCCATTAATCCAGTTCATGGTAGCTGATGTGGCAATATCTACGTGGGTACGAATGTGCCTACATACCCAAATCCCATTATGAAGAAAGCCGCCGCTTGAAGTGATAGATATACAAAGAAATGGTCTCTGCCAAAGTGTAGATCATAGATTGCACAGTACAACATAAAAATCCCCATCATCAGCTCCAAGACATGAACCCTAAGTCAGAAGTTAGAAGATCCGAGTTAGTGGGTGTTCAATTTCCTCTTCTTTTTTCGGTGATTTTAAGATTAATTACCTGTCTCCAATGCAAGATCGAGCTTTCTTGAATGATTTGACAGTGTGCTTTTGCCTAACGGTGTTCCCAAGCTTCTCCGTAACAACCCATTCGTGTGATCGATTTGCCTCCACGAGTCCTATAAAGGCAGCTTTTGTTCGATGAAGGGACATGACATTTTCAAACAATATCCAAAAAACGACCAAGTGGAGAGACCTGTCCAAATGTAGAGACTACCAATGAATTGAATATGTAGGCCTCAACATCAAAACAAAAAAATAACATTTCTGTGACTTGATGATACCTGGGAGTACACGCTGCGTTGAGAATAGTTATACTGAGTGGAATATAGATAGCTATCAGCTTGGTGAGGCTTATCTCCGGGACCAAAATGCTGCAAGGAATGACTATGCAGTAAAAGAAGAAAGTGACCCAGTGTGCAACTATCTTCCTCACAAAAAAGAATGCATACAGGATATGAATTCTCTTGAATACTGATACCCTCTGCACATAACACATAATATTTCAATCCCTACTTCTAATTTCGCATGTTATTTTGTTGAAGGTTAACTAGAAATCGTCACTTTTCTTACTTCAGAAAGGAGTATTTCTCTGGTCATTTTCCTGAAGAGATTGGCAGGGCCACAAGACCAACGGTGTTGCTGAAAACGATATGTCTTGAATGTACTTGGGAGCTCATTCTTGACCTGACAATCACGTCACCAGAAATGTTGTAAAAGGCAGCACAAGAAGCATGAATGAGAGGAAACATTGGAAGCCCTTTTTTTTATACTCTCGTAAATTCAAGCACATATAGCAGGAAATCTAGATAAAGACTGTTTACGTGATACAGAACTCACTCCCAAGTCCCCTATAAACAAAAATTTCCAGCCCTTAAGGCTAGCTCGGACTGCGAGGTCCATATCTTCTACTGTTGTTCTATCTTTCCATCCACCAGCATCCTCTATTGCTTGAATTCGCCATACGCCAGCTGTCCCTGAATTTAAAATCTCAGGACCAATTTCAGATTGTGAAATAATCTTTTACATCCAAAAAACATATGGTTATCTAGCTGAGAGAGTTTATGTACCATTGAACCCGAAAAATGAGCAGGTTGAGGAACCCACTTCCTGCTCCACACCGAAGTGATAGTCCAGAGACATTTCCTGCAGCCGCGTCAACAGGCACTCATCTGCATTCACTGAAGATTGAAAGAGACCTTTATGTTTTATTTTTAAGATCCTACATTTCTAGTTGATGGTATCTTGACAGTTGACATGTACATGTACATAAAACCTTACCGAATTTCCACCTAGCCTGAACCAACCCCAATTCAGGATTGTCGAGCAGATATGGAATGGTTCTGCAGAGAAAATCCTCCTCAGGCTGGAAGTCTGCGTCAAAGATTGCAACGAATTCACAATCTTTGACATAATTCTTCTGGAGTCCTTCTTTCAATGCGCCAGCCTTATAGCCGTTCCTATTATTCCTGGTTTCATACTTCACGTTCACACCCTTTCCTATCCATTTCTTGCACTCCAATTCCACCAATTCCTGCGTATTTTTACTAACAAGTCATTACAACTTGGAAAACTTCAAGAGACTTTGAGTTGGTTGGATTTGAAGTATTGAAGATACCCGCAGCACTTGATTGGTGGAGTCGTCAAGCACTTGAACTATAATACAATCGGATGGCCAAGAAAGTCCGCATGCAGCCCCAATGGAGAGCTTATAAACCTTTCCAAAATAAAAAAAGTACAAAGAACACACACTTCAAATGATTTCCTAATGATTATCGAAATAGATGATGTCATAACCATCTAATCTGGACGAGCATAACCAACTAATGAGCGAATATTCTAGGAAAAGACGTAATATAGATACAAAGTTAATGCAAATTCATGACATGGCATGCAGGTAAGTCAATTCTTATCAGCAGAGGCTTGCCATCAGTTTTGGCTCATTTCGATGCCTGCATTAGTGTTTATAACCCTCCCGAAACGGTACAAAGTTTATGGAGACCTCTAGTTTTCGAAATTTAGATGCAAACCATATAAGCACTCACAATGTTTCTTAATCAAATTTAGTGATTACCCATCTCTTTTTTTTTAATAAATCAATAACGTATCAACCGAATCTGAGATGAGTTCGCTCATGGAATATACTAACAACACATAATTGAAAAGAAAACAAATTTGACTACTTGCTAATTTTATATGGCATGTTCGAAAAAATCTCATGTAAATATCATCAATCAACATTACAAGTAAGTCGTTTCTGATCTGAGCAGGGGCCTCGGCAAATAATAATAATATGCAGAGGAACCAGATGATCATTGATCGAAGAATCAAGCCTACGATAGTTTCACATCATAAGAAAATAGAATTCAATTGCCAGTTAATACACATACTAACATGTGACTATAATATCTTTTGTGTTTACTGAGATTTTCATTTGGAAAGAAAAATATAGATACAAAACATAGATGTAATATATATGCATTTACCTCCTTCTCGTTATACATTGGTATTTGAACCAGAACAGTTGGATAGTTTCTTGATTGCTCCAGGTCTTCTTTAACGCCATCCAACTTGTACTTGGTGTATCTTTTCTTACCCAAAAGTTTGACAGAAAAGATGACAATTGCCATGTAAACTCGTTCAATAAAGAGCATCAAGGACATGACTGAGCATACTATGATAGCCAAGTTGAGGAGAGGGACAACTAATGGAACTCGTAGAGCTTCCCAGGCATAGTTTAGGTTGCTCCTAATATCTATCACTCTCACCTTAGGCCCTTGATAAAGAACTGAACTTCTCATTTTGTCTAGCTCTTCTGTGGAAAGGGAAGGTCCAGTTTTGTCTTGTCAAGAGATTACTAAGGGGCAGTGACACGATGCAGGGAATTGATGAGTGCACGCAGAAGTGGTCTCAGATGACTGATGCACACTTGTAAGGTGCTGTATCATGGTTAGCTTAAATAGAGAAGCAAAGAGGTGAAAAGAAAAGATGGGGCTGGGTATGGGTTTGGGTTTTAGGTGGAAGAATTTAGTGTTCTGAAAAGATAATTTAGAAGAGGTGTTTAATTTGAAGAGACACACATGATACATGCATGCAATGGTGCTGTAACATATGTAATTGATAGCTGGATATCTGGCCTTTGGTGCCGACAGCTACATGATCATAACATTTATAAGCAATGACTATGTTCTATGATCATAAATGTTTCTCTTTTTCATTTTAATCTAAAAGACATTGTCAAATATATTTGTTCCTACAGAAAGCGTTGTGGTATGCTTTAAGGTGCATTGCATGTTCTAAATCACAAAAAATACAGGGTTATTCTAACATAACCAAAGCATTTTCTAAACTCTATATATTATTGCATTTTTTTGGGAACAACTTAATCTACTAGTTAAGGGTAAACCTGCATACTACTAGACTTTTACCGATCTCACGTATTAGCGAGATTTTTATTGGAGGCTGTTATTGTTGTTGTTGTTATTGTTTTATATGTAGTGGGATTTATTGTTTTTTTTTCCTATTTTATCTTTTTTTATTTAAGTTCTTGTTTCCTACTTAATATTCATGTTCTTAAGAGAGTGCAATTGCTTAGAAATTATACTTTAAGTGAATTTAAAAGAGATGTCATATATACTAGTAAAATTCATGTCAATCAAGCTCCAAACATCATCCAACTGGAGAGTTTTGATGGCTATTTGATCGTTTTCCAAATAAACTGTGTACTATTTAGGGACTCTAGATGTTAAAAGTAGGTTCTTTGTTTTATAAATATCAGTGCTACAATTGAAATGGTTTCTAACTTTTTTGGTTCTGAGTAACTAAATTAAATTAAAAAAAAATTCTACTCTCTGAAACTAGTCCCATCACCGCCTGAATCTGTTTTGCAGGAGGAACTGAGCATTCATGGTGCTTATGCTTTGAAGTGCTAAGCCATAAACGGTATTAGCGGTGGGAGAAAATGTTTCTCCGTAGGAACGGTATCAAGGACAAAGCATGCACCTTGGAAGAGAAGAGATCACCAATTGTGAAACAACTTATGGAAGATAAATCTTGTGCAGAAACAAACAGATGTTATATGTTTTTGTATGCTTGATCATACGTGGCTTCAGAATAGAACATTTTTCTTTTTGGATAAATTTGGCATGCGCAGTTTGCGTGCATTAGGCCAAGAGCATTGAGTTCAACAACCTGTGCACATCATCTATATTGTTCGATTCATATATCAGGCCTAGTACAATATGGTCTCTTGTTGCTTGAAAAAACAGATCAAAGTAGCCTTCTGGTTCAAGTTGGGTTTATGTATTTTGAGGAAAAAGCCAACACTTCAATCAATTTGTCCTCATCCTGTCAAAGGATATGCAGGTCATGGGCAGAGAAACACACATGGCATGTTAATATAAAGTTCTTTAGGAGAAAATGCCACAAGGATTCTGAAGAAATTGTGTTTTCAGTTTGGATTTGCAAATGCTGTCACAGAAGTTTGCATTCATTTCCATCTTGCAGAGTCATCTTTTTTCTAGCTTAGAAAAGATCTTGAATAAACATTATAAAGTTTTAAATATATGCGTAGGGTGCGTTTGTTTAAACTTTTAGATGGTGGAAAAGTATTTTTATGTTGCCAAACGGTCTACTGTATGAAGCTCTTTTCAAAAAGCTGTTTTTTTAATTGATAGCCAAACAGTCAAATGACTTTTTAGAAAAATTCTTCTGAGAAAAACTTTACTGATATAAACTCATCTAAACGAATACTTAATTTACAACTAATTACACATTTATAACTAAGAGTAATACTTGTCATAATATTAGGAGATATGACTGAATATTACGACAGATTTGAGAGATATACGCCTAGTACCGAAGCTGGCGTGGGGAGACAATACTAACAATAAGTTTAAAAATAATAGTCAAGGTATTTGTCAATGATTAAAAAACAGGACCGGACCGGCCGGTTCGACCAGAATAAACGCGAACCGGCCTGGTTTCCGATCCGGTTTGTGCTTATAACCCTTAGAAGACAAAACCAGTCGGTTTAATAATAACTATTCCTTTAAGTACTTGTCAGAAAGAGTTGTCTTTACTCTTCATAAATATATGGAACCCACACAACCACAAAAGACTCTTTTTCTCTAAATGAAGCTATAAATATATAGGACCCACACAACCACAAAAGTCTCTTCTTCTCTAAACGAAGCTATAAATATATGGGACCCACACAACCACAAAAGACTCTTCTTCTCTAAACGAAGCTATCATGTACTTATTGTCACTGCCAATCTCTAGTT
>JAOSBN010000005.1:44494248-44516090 GCA_027563595.1 Erythroxylum suave | reverse complement strand
TTTATTTGAAAATTTTATGTTAGATTGGATTGTAGTTTAAATTATTTAATTTTTATTAGTTTATTATATATTTATATTCATTAAATAGTATATTTTTATTTTAATAAAATATTTTATTTGATACTATATTTTATTTATTTTGTAACTTTTTTATTTATTATATTCCGGTTTTATAGCGGTTCACTACCGGTTGAACCTCTAAATCTTAAATCTTTCCTTCGATCGGTTCAATGTCCGGTCCGATTTTTAAAATATTGTTATAAACTATGTATTTTTGAGGCTGCAGTAAACAATTTACATTCGCCTGATCTTCTTGGATCCGAAGAACGAAGAAATTAACCTGCCAACTTATGTACCCAGCCCGTTCTTAAATCCACTGGGCAAGTTTGTTTGTTTTCCTCTTCTAGCGAGCTGTGACTATGAACAAGGTTGAATTTATTGTCTATAAGATAGAGAACTCATTTGAGACTTTTTTGTTGTTGTAATCACTAAAAAATTAAATCATTTCGTTTCAATTATAAAAATATTTAATTATTTAATTTTTGGTTTAATTTATCATAATAATTCTTGTTATTAAAAATTGATCAATTTATTAATTAATGAGCTGATTTTTATAAATTAATCAATATTTATAAGCTATAATAAATAAAGGATGACAATAGGGCCCAAATCTCGCCTAGATTGTCCAACGGCCCAATTTTTCACGTACAAGTAATGACAAAACAATTTTATTTTGTCATAAACAATGTTGTTTTGACATTATTTAAAAAATTCTAGCCCGACTTAGCTTAGCTCATTGTCTTTCCTAAAATAATCATTTAATTTTTTTCTGATAATCTCTTTCTTACATTAAATTTTAAGACAAAATTAATTTTTTTCTTCAATTTTGTTTTAATTTTTTATTATATTTAATCTTCATTGTACAACAATTATATAAAGATTTAATACGAATTAAATTTTTAAACCTCAAATTTTTTATTTTAACATTGATTTTTCATTTAAATCATGTTAATAAAATCCAACACCAGAGACACAAAATTATACAAAGGGAGTTGTATGCTAAGCCCAGTCCAATAAGTAGTTTGTTTATTCATTTTGAAGCAAGAGATTGGGGTTTTAAGTAGACAACAATGAACGAGTTCCTCTTACTTTCACTTTTCCCTTTTCCCTTTTAACAATACAACTTAATTATGAAAAGGAGACAACCTTCCGGTTATAAAAATTAGAATTTGGCCTCAAATAATAAATTTCCTATTTTAAATTCATACTAATTAATGGAAGTATATATTAAATAATTTTTCTTTGTTTTATTTTCTTAAAATACTCCAATCTTTTTTATTTGATCATTGATTTATATTTCCATGAGTGGCTTCTTTCTTCTTCCGGCCGGAAAAATAATATTTATCCTTATCTTCATCTTCTTCTCTATTCTAAGGTCCTTCTCGATCTTATTTTTCTTATTTAATGTGTTGTCACAAACCTTTTCTATTTCTTTCTATTTGCATGAAAAAAGAAGAAGACAAAATTGAGCATTTGATTCAGCCGCAAGAGTAGATAAAGAACGAAGTAGAATTTCTTTAAAAATAGAATAGATGAATGATTTACTCCTAAAAATTTCTAATGAAAATGTAACGCCAATATTGACTTTGAAAATATAAATTTGAAATGATAAAAAAATAATTAACAAAAAGATCAAAATATCCATTATAATCCTCACTACCTATATTATAGTCCTCACTAATTATTTATTGTGGTCTTCGTCGTCGTCGTTAATTTTTTATTATTAATATTATTAATTTTTTTGTTTTGTTATTGTTGTTGTTATTATTATTTATCATCAAACTCAATTTGAAATCTGGCATCACTGTGGAGACTTTGAGAATAATTTGTTTTTGTTGTTATTATTGTTATTATATTTTTATAACTAAGTAAAAATGTGAATTCTTTAAGAAAATTTTTATCCAACAATTTTTTTCTTCCCAATCAACTTAGAATAGATAAAGATATAGGATATAATAAGTTTACTTTAAAGAATAAGTAAACGTTTGAATTATACATTCTGTATATTTTCTTCGACTAAACAAGAGAACTAAAAATTGAACGGTAATTAAACGGTGATTCCAGTCAACCACCAGATGCTTCCGTAATAGAAAATACGACACTGTTACAATTTCACCGGCGTTTAGATATTAAACCATCATCATCCATCACTCAAATGCCAAAGGCTGAGCGGCACGTACGATTCCAAGCTTTCACTTTACTATAATTGTACGTGCACTCTTGTTTGACTCCATTGCTTTGGTTTCTCAACTTCTTATGAATGGCAAATCCTGACAAAGCTGTCCACTGAGCCATGATCTTTTAAGCAGAATTTCATGTTGAATAGTATTCATATATTGGATGAGCACTCGAGCATGCTTGACTCGGAAGTACAAGCCCTGCGGAAACCAACAAAGTAAAGGGATGATGATGAAGAGGTCCCTTACAGCATTGGAACACATGAGATATGACCCAGTACTCCTAATCTTACCTTAAATTATGAGTACTCCATGAGATGAAAGCACCTACTTTCAGAAAATCAGAGAACCCTTTTGTTCTTTAAATCTTTCAACCTTTTCGTGAGGTCCAAGCTTCCTCCCCATCTACACAAGATCTCATTCTTTTTTTGTTTAACGACTGCGATATTAAGAGAAGCAACTCATGGGAGTCATCCAGCTTCATTCAGAAGAAACGAGAAAGACAGATTCTTTCCAAATTAAGAATTCACATCATCTTTCAACCTTTTTCTTTTCATCAGGACAATTTTGGCTACTTTTGGCAAAGAGATAGTGAGGCATATATTCCTTTTGACGGTGAGGGTAGATAACTAGCTTATCAACAAGCATTAGTGCAGGAAATCCATACGTTGATGGCGTGTGATTGGGAGTTAAAGATTCAACATGTTTGTCGGGAGGAGAATCAAAGCGCAGATAGCCTGGTAGGCGAAGCGAGGAAAGCTCAATCAGAATTTCACGTTCTTACATACCTTCCGCCAACCGTGACGCTTTGTATATTTCAGATCTCTACGGCACTGTCTATCGCCAGGAACTACCCTACGGCTAAACTGTAGTATATCAGTTTCGGGTTTTATTCCATTATAGTAAAAAAAAGAAGCATTTTCACTTCATAGGGACGGAAATGGGCCAGGTAGACCTGAGTTAGCCCAACGAAACGATCCAATTTATTATCGTTCGTCCGTAATTACATGAGATTAAATTATTATCATGGGAATTAAGATGATGGAAAAGTGAAGTAAAAAAAATTTAAGAGAATTCTTCAAAAAAGTTCAATAAATTTAATTTAATTTTAATATTGTATTTATAAATTTCATGTTAATTAATATGAGTACATTATATATTAAATTTTATTATTTATTAATTATATCAAATTCATTATTTAATTTAAATTATTATTTATCAAATTTATCTCATTTACCAATTTATTTGTTTGACTAATTGCATAGTAGCAAAACCACATTAGATCCAAGCCCACTTAATTGATATAAATCAAGGACCGGATCCATATACCAATTAGTAGTAAATTAATAATTAAAAAAAGTAAATAAATTAAGGAAACTGTAGCAATAACTTCTCGTTCGTACTAAAACTAAACCTCAAATTTCCCTCTTTGTTTTATAAAGCGCAGAAACACAACCCCCAACACACACACTCATCTGCAAAATCTCCTTTGTGTTCTCAGATCACCAAAGCCTCTGTCTTCTCGTTTTGCTTTCTCTTCTCTTTGCCATTTCATCAAACATAACCCAATCCCATTGATAAGCCTCTCTAGTCTCTACTGCTACTATTACTACTAGTTCTGCTGTTACTAGTGTTGTTAACGGATCTTTGACTTTTCTCATATCCTATCTAGCCATCGTACAATTTGTATCTAAATGGTTTCCGGTGGGACCCGCCAACCAGACGACGGGGACAGGAACCCTCCGGCGGCGTCTAGGGCCTCGGCAGCTGCCACCAGGTCTTGGGGCAACGCTACCACCGTGTCCGGCCAATCGGTGTCGACCAGTGGCAGCATCGGCTCTCCGTCGAGCCGGAGTGAGCAAGCCTTGGCTACTCCGGCGAGTGACAGCACTTTCCTTAGGTTGAACCATCTCGACATCCACGCCGACGACGCCGCAACCCAAGAGGCCGCCGGGTCAGTCCCTCTACCCAGTCTCGCTTGAGGGTCTTGTTAGCTTTGCTTTCTGTTTGATCCAATTGTTTGATAGTTTTGGTTATCCAATGTTATTTACAGTTCAAAAGGCTTACGATGCTGGCTTGTAATGCTCTTTTTTGTTTTTTAATCTTATATTTTGTGCAAAAGTGCGCCAATTATTAAATTTTTTATTGAATTGAATTTGATAATGTCCATGAAACCTTTTTCTTTTTGTGGCAATTCTGTCTTTTTTAGACTTTTGTTTTGTTTTGTTTTTTAATACTTTGAATGCTCGAGAAAGTTGAGAAAGAAGCTAATAGGGATGACGCTAGTTCTGCATTTCGTTGTCTTTGGTTATCTGTGGTTACGTTTGTAGTTTTTGGGTTTATTTTTGGCTGGAGTTGGATTGTGTGGGATTGTTTCATGGAACTTTAAGAGTATGTTCTTTTTGTATCATGGGATATAGCTGTATTCTGATTTGTGTTAATTGCTTCTTTTCTTTATAACAGTAACAAGAAGAAAAAAAGAGGTCAAAGAGCAGTTGGAGCTGATAAATCTGGTAGAGGACTTCGTCAGTTTAGTATGAAAGGTATTTGTTTACTTCTGCTATCTGTTTTGAGTTTTCACAGCTTAAGATATTATGAATAAAATATTTCTTATTCACTTGCCCTCTATGATGAGTTTTCTTAGCTGACTTAACAGTTTGACTGCTTTGATTACTTGCAGTGTGTGAAAAGGTAGAAAGTAGAGGGACGACCACTTACAACGAGGTTGGTGGTTTCCTGAAATGATTCTTTAGAGTTTGAAACAAATTAGTGAAGGTTATTTAGTGTTTATTGCCTACTTGTTTAATTGCAATGCTGTAGTTTGATCTGCATGTGAGATAGGCATATGCTGTTGAGCTGGGTATGACTCTTCACTCCTGTTGTATAGTGGAATAAAGGATTTTGCAAGAATGACTTAGAATAAGTAGCAACCTACAGCATACATATTGCTTCTCATCGAGTTTGTCAAGCTGGGTGGAAAGACTAAATTATCAAAATTCCATGTTGCCAGGGTGGTTGGCATCTTTTGGATACTACTTTTCAAATTAAGGGTGAAGAACACAGTGCATACATATTGCTTCCATTTTGGATGTTGAGGTGACAAGTAGATAGAGGTTGATATGTTTTCTATAATCAGAGAGCTGGAGTAGAATTCCATACAGATGATGAAAGTTGTGTTTCCTTTCCTTCTTCCAATTAGAATTACAGATGTGTAAGCACATCTTTCACTTCTTTCAATGCTAGAAAGTGATTTTGACCCACCATGTTGATATTTTTCGTAGTTGGAGAATTAGTCTCCACGAAGATGTCATTAAGGAATGGTTAAGTGCTGCTACAATCATCTTAGATGTATCTATACTGTTTAAATCGTGTTCGCTGATGCTTTCATAGTTCTGAAGCATACAAGGCTCACTGACTGGGTGCGTGCTTGCACTTGATTCATCCTTTTTTATGTTGATTTTATAGATTTTAACAAAACTTTCTTTTGTCGTTGTGCTTTCTGTATTAATCTGAAACAAAAATTGTGACTGCATGTTTTTCTATGGTATAAAAATTCCATAATTAGCCTCTCAAATTTTCTTAACTATTGCTTATCTAAGAATTTTAAGCAACAACCAGGTTGCAGATGAACTTGTAGCAGAGTTTGCTGATCCTAACAACAGCATTTCATCCCCAGATCAGGTCTGCCACTTTTTTAACTAAAGATGATTGGTACCTTTTTCCTTTCTTTATTTTCAAGGCAAATTAAAACTCCTTGAATTTTATGTTGACAGCAACAATATGATGAAAAGAACATTAGACGAAGGGTATATGATGCTCTGAATGTACTCATGGCATTGGATATCATATCCAAGGATAAAAAGGAAATACAATGGAAAGGTCTTCCTCGAACTAGTCTGAGTGATATTGAAGAATTAAAGGTACAAATGGAGGTTTTGTAAGTTTGTCTTGATTATAGAAAGAAATTTGTTTGCTTATGTTTTTGGATCTCATATGATGTTATCCAACTTTTTGAATGTGTCTTAATCAGGCTGAGCGTCTTGGACTGAGAAACAGGATTGAAAAGAAGGCTGCCTATTTGCAAGAACTGGAGGAACAAGTATGGACTTTATTCTGTGGTTTGAATGTAAAGTTACTAGTTACATACACTTAGGTTGATATGCCCTTGTGGTGGAAGTATGCACTAACTTCTTACTCCTTACACTAAGTTCGTAGGACTTCAGACCCTGGTCCAACGGAATGAGCAATTATACAAATCTGGGAACCCTCCTGGTGGGGGTGTGTCCTTGCCTTTTATTCTGGTGCAGGTAAATCTATCTCTCATATTTGCTTATGTTATGGATATTCTCTAGAATATCAACCAATGATCAGTACATACAAGGTTTAAGAGCAGTCCTTTCATGCAAACATGCTGATAGGACTGATTCTTTACTTCCCTTAGAAGAGTCCTCAGTGGGACCATAAGTAGACATTACTATTTATCATGGATATTGCACTATTATCTCTCACATATTCTTGCATGTAAACTTTCTTGTCTTGTCTGTTGGCCCACACTTAAACAAATAAGTGAGATGGATTGGGGACCGGATATTTTTGACTGTTAAAGATATATTTTTGTGTAGCCGTCAGTTGGATGGTAGGTACTTTCTAGGTTTAAGAGTGTGCGTCCATCCCATCCTGGTGCAAGTTGCTGGGATGAAAGTCAGTAGGTACATGATGTGAAAACCAGTATGGTGCTGTTGTCTTAAGTTCTGAGGTTTGAGTAGAAGTGTAGAACTTTATGAGTTTTTGTGGCTGCTGGACGAGGAACTGTGATTTCTGGTCTTACAACTAGGCTGTACTCTCTTCAGTCATCCTCATGTAAGGAATACTAGCGTTACCAGCTGCAGAAGTATGGTACTTTTTTCTTTTGGTATGAAATGCTATTTGAACTAGGAAAATGATCAACGCCACGGGTGACAGCCATGCGTTAGTTCAACAGGCAAGCATAGCATTAACTGGATGTCAAATTTAGAAATTTTCTGGTCAAATGGAGTTAGTTGTGCCCTTTGTCATTTTGATGTTGAGTTGAAATGTATTTGTGATTCTTAGACTGTCATTCTCTTGTTTTGTTGAACTGACATAAGTTGTAGGGTAACTTATGGATTATGTCTAGTAGCTGAGTAGTGGAAGGGTGTTCTAATGTTGTACTAATTTCCCATGTAAAATTTTTTTGAAAAATGTGATGGAACTTTTTGGCAGAGGTAGCTATCATAAAGATCTTTGTGCTTGAAGTAATGCCTATACTTTGGTACTAGATTCGTATTCTACATTTACTGGCACTTAGGATAGGATAATTCCAGATTAATCTTCTTTATTGTGATGCCTCAAGTTCCTTTCAGCTTGAAGTTGATTTAGTCAGACATAGAAGCTCTGATGCTTTTCTGAAATGAAATTACTCAAAACAATTCCATGTTTAGTTCTCTTAATGCAATTATAGGCTTCTAACATCAACTTCCTTTCTATGTGTTAAGTAAGCTAGCAAATTTGATATTCCAATCATGCATTTGAAATCTGTATGTATCATTTTGCTGTTGCATTGCTTATTTCTGGTCTTTTCTTGTAGACACGCCCTCATGCAACTGTTGAGGTTGAAATATCAGAAGATATGCAGCTTGTACATTTTGACTTTAATAGGTAAGATCGTGTTTAAGGTTGTTGTCTTTCCTTCTAAAAAGGAAGTGCGTGTCTCCTTTATCCCCTTGAACATAAATTGATGTAGAAACCATTACTTTATACTCATCAAGTCTGCTCACTTCACTGTGACTATTGCGTAACATTTTATGCACTTTTGGTGGTCGAGATGCAGTGTTCTATCATTGCAATACAAAAGATACCACATTTTTGTTGCAACTAAAATTTGTGGATCCATGTTATTGCTCCACTTGATAGAATATTATTTTAGGCACAGCTAACATCTTTATGGTATTATACTTGCAGCACCCCTTTTGAGCTGCATGATGATAATTATGTTCTGAAGGCAATGAAACTATGTGAGACACCAACAAGCGCTGATATGGCAACAATATCTGCTGATGCAGGCGAAGGTTCTGGCATGTCCAGTATGTACCAACTTCAAGTCTGTCCTCAAAGCTCGAAAACCCCAACTAGGCCTCCTACCTCACCCCCTCTTCCTGGTATTATTAAAGCACGAGTCAAGCATGAGAATTAGTATCTGGTTTCAAGCTTGATCAATGGGTGTAACATTAGCTGCATCTGTATATCTTGTAAAGTAATTTCATTAGGTGCGCACCTTCACCATTTTTATCAGTTTTGCCTTCATATAAAGGAATTCAGTTAAGCAAAACAGCCCCCTGCTTTAGACTTCAATGGAACTTCTGGTTCAGTGAAGTTCTCAGTATTAGGATTCACTACTGTGATCGGGAAATCCCTCTCTTTTTTTTTTTCCCTTCACTTCTATACTTTCTCCAGTGTAGTAAAGATTAAGTAGTTTTGTAATCTGTGTTAGGCTAAAGAATAGTCTTGTTACATACAGAATTAAAGATTGAATTTCAGAAAATAGACAGTCTTATAGAACATGTCATTTATGCGTTTCCTGTTTCAACAATGGCCTCCTTTTTCTCCTTCGATGGGAAAAGAGTAACACAGATCTGGTGTTCTGTGTTGTGCGATGGATTTTGAAGCTTAAAATCTTATTTCCCAACAGAATTTAGATCACGTTGCTTTACTTCAGTCCGTTGAACTTGGCTCCATTCCGTCCCAACCCCCATACTAGTTTCTACATTATCTCAACCAGCAGTTTCTTTCACTTTCACTGGCATATTTGTAAAATTCACATTTGGGAATGATGATTTCTTTGGTTCTCTTCATGGTTGGGAATGTTAGATTGCGTTCCTTATTTTTTAATTTTAGTTGGTGTAAGAAAGATGTTTAAAGTGATGAAGGTATTACCCAAATGTGTCTTACTGAATCTATTTGCAGATGAGTTGTCTGTTTCTGTGTGGGGTATGATGGAGACGTGTCCTTAATAAAAGAGTAATCGAGAAAGCAGGAACGTCAGGGGATGTATAAGACAAAGTTAGAAGTATTATAATGGTGCCAATCAAACTCTGTTTTACTGCATCCTCTACTCTACCCAAACTCAACTCAGCACCATAATGCAAAAAGTGTCAGCACAATAATCCAACAAGTGTCTGGAACGGTATCTGATTCATACAAATTTGGATCTAAAATCTTATCGCACTGCAAAGCGTTTCTGCACTGTATCTTTGTAGTTAATCAACAACCCCACAGCGAGCTTAAAGGATTGGTCCTGGATGTGTTTTCCAACATGTGCTATATAGGCCTATCTATCCCATGCTCGCTGCCTACCATATCTTATGTACCTGATAAAGAATTAAAGTCGAAATGCATTACACGAGAGCTGTTATCTTTCACTTTTCAAAAGAAGGCTTGTATTCATCAACCAAGTGGTGTTATTCATCTGCATTTGCACCTGCATCTTTCCTTATTACCACCGGATTCTTCTGTAGAAATATTACTGCAGATTTTAGCTGAGTACATTGCTAGTTGGTATAGAGAGAGGTGCAGGTGCAAGTGCAGACGAATGCCACCTTGGCCTTTATAAAATATGCCCTCTGGCTCTCCTTCAAGTTGTTGAAGGTGCATAGTAAGGTTCCTTACATCTTCACTAAGGTAAGAAGTATTTTAAAATACCCTCAAAATTTATGCATTCATCTACCAAGGATTGGTCTCTCTTTTTTCTGTCTGACTGGATTGCTGGTTTACAAGTGTCGACCAGGACCCCTTGTGTTTCTTCTGGAGCAGCAAGTAAGATGAGGTTTGTTAGATAAAGATGTAGCTATAAATGGTGATGTTATAGTCTAATGACCAACAAACGGAAGGAGAAGCTCTTGATATTGAGCTGGTTTCAGCAGTTTCTCCTGTCTCTCAACCTCTGTTCATTTACTTTAGTTCTAGGAATAGCAAACTAAACCAAAAGCAAGTTATTGAGGCATGTTATTGAAATATTCAGGTTTCTTTGCAGAGCATAGGCCGACAATATTTGCTGTAGAACGAATGCTAGGATTAAGTGAACACAGTACACACTAATCGGTATGAAGTGTACCTTGTTGGCTAATTATACATTATAGCCATCATGGGAAGAACTCATCATCAGGTTTTGGTTATGTTACGCACAATTCCTTGTTTCATATTCATGATATGCATAGGAAACTGATTATCCAGGTCTACCAAAATTCTCACTCAGTGCTTGTCTTGTTTCATAAACAAATGTTCCATCGTGAATTGAACTTTAATAATAAAAGCTTGCTTCATATAGTACGTCATATTCACAAACTCATATAACCCGTCTATTGTCGGGGAACTGCATAATATGCGGATTTTAATAAGGTAATAAAATTGTAATCCTTTTGCCATGCCAGTACTTCTAATCCATTTATAATTTGGTTTAGATCATTAAACTTCTACTGGGAAAGAACTTGTCCTTTAATTCATATCGGATCTTGAACCAATACATGTATGGACACTGAACTGGATTCGCAGATTTAAATTTTCTGCAGCTATTTGCCAACAATGAAACTTCATGATCAACATCGTTCAAGATTCAACGGCACAGGATTTCTCCTATCAAGAACAAGCAATTGCTGGTTGAACTCAGTCAACTGCATTACATATGGTAGTACTTTTCTATTGCTATTTGATCAATTTATCATTTAGTAGATCAAGGACAAAGCTTCATGGTCTCTATCGTAAATTGATCTTTATAAAATTGATATTGCAGAAACCGGATCCACCAAATAGTGGAATGTACATGATACGATCCAGCAGTAAATTACTGGCCTTTACTTTGCAGCAAATCCAACTATTAATTACTAAAGAAGGCATGCTTAGAAAACCGATCTTTCCTCCAAGGTCGAGAGGCCTGTGTTAACTGAGTACCATTTCAAAGCATAAATTAAAATGACAGGAAGCTCAAAATGACATAAGTTTGGGGCCATTGTCTGGCATTCCCATTCCAGCAGCCAATTCTGCATCAAGTTGAGTGTGTGGAGCAGGTCCCATCATTTGCTTCACACTGTATTTGGCAAAAAAGAACATAAGAGAATAACTTATCCATGTTTTACAATAAACGCAACATATTTTGGCAAATGGGAGTAAGGATCACATAACAGGCAGATCCCATAGGATGAAAATGGATTATGAAAACATTGTACTTCACCAGCTAATATATATCTAATACTAAGTTGATTCTTGTTCTCAAAACCAATCCAAAGTAAGGAGAAAACAAAGGCTAGATAAAAGTAAAAGTTTATTCCAACTGTTTGATGAAGAGAAAACTACTCAGCCCGATACAAGTTACGTGTAGCCATTTAGACATTAGCTCTACCTATGGTCGCTTAAACAGGCGTAATACCATCGAAAAGAAAGTCTAGGACAACTCTAGCTTGTAAATTCAAGCATTGAACATGTTGAGAACGGAGTTTCTCCAAGAAAGGTACAATAAAAATACAGATAAATGATAGGAACACATGCTTGGTGGTAGTAAGTTTAAGTAAAAAGTAATATACCGTTTCCTGTGGCGTTTAGTCTTAAAATGCTCGTCCCTCACAGTCACGTTAGCAAAGTACCGGCTGAAAAAAGAGACGAAAAAACAAACCAGATTCAATTAAAGCTGCCCATTGAAATTCAAAACTGTACAAAGAATCACCCAAAAAGAACGCTTTTCAGGTGATGAAATGATGAACCTCCAAATCGATTCGAAATTTACAAATAACCAAATGACAAATGAAAACATATAAAATACCTACTCGCAGTGTAAGCAGTAATATTGACCCATCCCAGGTAAATCCTCGTCACGAGGAAACGGCTGTTTCTCGGAATCGGGCTTTTGCAGCTCATCATAAACCGCATCGTCGCGTGAACAAAATCGTCAGTCAAGGAAGAAGCTTTCTCTCTGGAAAAGAAAGTTGGGTAAACAGAAAGAAACTCTATACTGAAAGACACAGCAACAAAAGAAAAAGGATATCTTTAAGGAGGAATTTGGCGCGGCGAGCCGTCTTGTGAGAGTATCTTCTCTTCTTAACCTTCCTGCTAGGACATTTACCTCCCATGTTTCGTCTGTCAAATTTAGGGTTTTGGCAATTTGGAGAAACCCTAGCGTGCTTAAGTGACCGAGAAGACAAAACAGAACAAATAAGGCTGAGCAGTATTTTAGTCGATAAAGGCAGTCAATAAAACGAAGTCGTACCTGGTTACAGTCTTATTTTCCCAACGTCGTCGTTCTGCTTGTTGAGTGACCTACGCGTTCTTGCTAAATCCAAAAATGGACGACATAGAAGCAAAGTTGCGAATACCGTATCAGACTTGAATTATGGTATAGTATGGTATTAGTATTAGTCAATATCGTGTATCGTTTTGGGTAATTTTTTAGATTTATTAAATAGTTCATGAAATTTATAAAATTTATAAAATAGTCCATTAGTGTATTGTACAGTTATACTGTATACTTTATAAGTTTACATTAACCCTGTTTTAAAAATCATAATAATAAATAACAATCACAATTAATATGAAATAATAATAATTTTTAAATATTTTGAATATAAATAATAACCACAATTAATATAAAAAAGACAATCATTATGATACAAATATAAAATTAAGAATAATTCAAAATATTTAAAATATTACAATAATGCAATTTCATCATTTTAATAAATAATAATTACATCAAAACATCCAAGTAAAAGTTAAATTACATTACAATTTTAAATTATATTGCAATTTGACATTTACAAAGACATTAGATCCAAATAGAAGTTAAACCTGAAACAAAAAAAATTATAATTACACTACATACATAGAATTTAATATAAACATCAAATATAAGTAAAATTAAATGAAGATAAAAAAAAACCTAGAACGAAATTCAATCGTCAATAGGAGAAAACTCACTATAACTACACTGAATTCAATCGTCAATAGAAGGAAAGTCGCTATAATTGCACTGACCCTTGTTATCATTTAGTACAAAATCCTCATCAATAAAAGGAGCTTCATCATCATTATCATTTAAATTTAATACATCAGATGACATGTCAATGCTTTCCCATCCAAGATTATCTTCCAATTCATTAACATTTACCAAATTCGGTTCTTCAGAAACGCAATCTACCAAAAGATCAATATTGTCAATGAAAATTGGATTAGTTAAACTACTTGTACTATTAAAACTCCTAGTAAATAATAAATTTTAATTATTAGAAAAGTATAAGAAATTATATCGAAATTAATAATGACAATAATGGTAATAATATATCTTTCTCGAAGCTTTAAATTGTAACGAATAAAAACTAAGTCATATTAACCTCTTATGCTCCAGTATATTCCTTTTTTTAGTGTACAAAAGCATGATCGTGTAGAATGTTTTCCTTCTGTCGAGTGCACGATCGTACTTTTCAGCAAAGGTCACAATTTTTATCCAAATTCAACACACTTTAAAACACCCATTTCACACCAAATTTCCAAAATTCTCTTCCTCTAACACAACATCATTTCATGCTAATTCAAATACCAATTTGATTGCATTCAATTATCAAACCTCTAATCAATTGATTTGGTATCTTCAACTACATATTATCATTCTTGAAATCTTATCCTTTTTCCATAACATTACATTCATAGTATCAAACAATTCATTATCGAAATTCCATTATTTCAAGTTGATGACCTCTTCACTGATACCTCAATTTTAGTTCAGTATCATCGATACACTATTCAAAAATTTATGATTGATTGCAAACACCAAAACAGTACATATTCATATACTTCATCCTCATCAATTTTCTGCCACATTTTCTACTTCACTAACAACTTCATTTAACTCCGATTATCACTCTAATTTATCTCATTTTCAGACACCAAAATACACTCTTATTAAGAACTTATGATTTATCATTCCTTAGAATTCGAAAATAAGACATAACTACGTTTTTCGAAATCCTTCATCTCTTTAATTTTATCATCAAAATTGCTTCTTGCCTCAAACATCTCACGTATACCTTAACGCATAAGAATTAAAATATAATCTCTTCATTCTTGTTACCACCTACGTCAACACAAAAGAATCAATTTCATGATTATATCCTCGATCTCAAATTACTCATCATAAATGTGTCATCTAACGCTACCCATAAAAATTAAAGCATATCTTATTTGATAAAAGCTTTAAACTCTTGAGCAAAACTCCAAAAGTTGAGAGAGCATGACAGATTTCAGTGGAAAAAAGCAAGGATAGAGAAAACACCGAAAACATCAAAGGGGCTAAAATGATTTAGATCTTGCTTTGCAAAGCGTAACGTTAATGCAGTAATCAAGCATAACATAAGCCAACACAAGAATGAAAGAGCATGGTGTTTTGATGGTGAATGAACAAGGAGAGAGTGGAAGAGTTCAGTGGAGAACATGCATGAGGCCTGCAAAAACTTCCTTGCAAAAACATATCTAGGTGTCTCGATTATGCATTGACACATGTCACCAATGCATGTATCACATTTGCCGTCCATTTAAGCTACCAAATGTCACACTTCCATTTTTTGACTCTTATTTCTACTATCATTTATCAATTATCCTGCCTCTTGGCATTTTTCCTAGTCCAAAAATATCCCAAAATTTCAAAACTTTTGGAAATGTCATTAAAAATGCTAAATCAATAATTACACTCACCAAATCCATTTTCAAGACAAATAATTCGTAATTTACATTAAAATCAATTATACCCAAAAAATGTCAATGAATGCATGTACAATCATTTTAATGAGTGTCAACATTATTATTTACATGTATGCGTGAGCATGAAATGCTCTTCTGAAATTCTCAATAATCTCTCATATATAGTATCCTAGGGTTCTAACCCTTATCATGGGATAATAGGATGTTAAACAAAAAGATGGGATTGTTCTATAGAGGAAAGGGTGAAGGGAGCTTGTAAAAAAAAGAAAGTCATTCTTTTTATACTTAAAGAATGGGCTTTACATATAGGGAAAGAAAATAATCAACAAAAAATACACACACACACAGAGTAAATTTGAGAAAAAGCAAAGAGTGATAATGGTCTCAATTTTGAAATAAAAGAAGCATAAATACTCGAACACCCTGAAAACTTGAAGCCAACACCTAAAGAACAACAAAACAAAAGGAACAAAAAATAAAGAGAAAAATAACTCGAATCCTCCCTTTAGGTGTGCCTAGTCCTTTCCAGTGAATAACAATCTCAAATCAGATATTATGGTGGCACACGTTTGAAGGTGATCAAAAATAAATTATATAAAAAAGAAACTACTAAGGTTTTCTCCATAATGATCTCATTCTTTGGATTTAGTATACTTTCTTGGAATGTATCTGATATCCAATCTCATTGAAGAAGATTGCAATATTTATTATTTCTCTTTAAATGATTACTAACCTTAACTACAAGTTAAAAGTAAGTAAAATTAAACTAAACATGGTGTTCATTTTTATTTGCACCTTTTCAAATAAGATTTTCATTGTGAATCATGTCCCAAGTTATATAACGCACTATTTCTTTACAATTTTTAAAAGAGAACACAAGTTCTAACACACAAATGTTCTAGATTATGTTTCACATTATACCTCATTGTCATGTAACATGTGCTCTAATATGACTGTGTAAGAGATTGTGTCTTCTACACTAAAGTCTTAGGAGACAATAGGTGTTCCTTCTCACATTTATAAGTTCTATTTCGAGTATCCAAGAAGATCCTATTTATATTGAGTTTGTACATATACCAAACTCTTGCATTTTCTCCAATTTGTTTAACTCCACTCCTCTAGTTCCTTCTGCCATAAGTTTCCATGGTTAAGATTCAATTATTTATTTTGAATGAAGTTGTAATCTTAGGAAAATGACTCATTAAGCATATTCAATATCAAATGAGGAGAATTGAGAATTGTAGTATACAAAGAGAAGAGAGAAGAAGAAGAGCTAGAGAAAGAGAAGCAAAAAAAAAAAAGTTAAATATAAAAGGAAATAACCATTAGACAAGGGACAGGTGGCTAGATTGTTATTTCTAAATTATTGCCTAAACAGTTTAAAGGCATTTGTCTCAGATGATTTTGTGGTTCTATTAATCTTAATTTCGATTTTCCCGCAAATTTTGTCATTTATTTTCTACAACATTTTGTCCTAAAACAGAGGCCACTCTTTCATTTTCTTATGATTTGATTTTTGGTTTCTATATTTGTTTCGATTGTGACTTAACATAACTGAATTATGTTTTAAGTTTTCGGTGCCAAGAAAATGAATTAAAACCCCCCTCATGTTTTAATTACATATAGTTCATACACATGCACTAACAAAAAGTAAAGCTTACCTATCTATATTCCATATGCATCAAAATTTGAAAACTCGGTTAATTTAAATTAAATTTGTTGACTTTCAACTAGATTGGATTAGGTCGGGCCAAGTTTAAGCTAAATCATCAATCTTATAAATGTCTAGGGGATTTTAGATGTGCCTGTACAAGAAATACCACTATTATTGTTGACTCATTGGTTATTAATTGTAAGAAAATGCACATGCCATTGATATAAATTGAGGACAAGAAAGTAGTAGATAAATAATCACATTCACATATACGAAAAGACCATCTTGATGGATGTTATGCCATAATTATATAGTTACAAAGATTCACACATAATTGGGTCATAAGAATGACCACATAATCGTGTTTCACAACTAAAGCCAATGGCAATAAAAAGAAGCAAGCTTGGAAACTTGAAAATGAAACACAAGTATATTTAATAAGAAATCTGAAACACAAGTATATTTAATAAGAAATCTTGAAAAAAATCTTACTTATGAAACCTTTTTTGTTCATTAACTTTAATGTATAATATATAAGCATATGTATCATCCTATTTTTTCCCAGCGTGTCCTCTGATATGAATCATATGATGCATCACGTTGAAAATCCTAATACTTCCATAAGACTCAAATATGTAATGTTCATATAGCTTTTATACCTCTTAATAAATTAACCATAGCATATGCCACAGGGATTTTTTTTTGGGCGCAGTAAAATTGGAATGATTTATTTAAGTCTTTATGCAATAGTCAAGTTTAATTTGCAAAACTTGACTCAACCTTCCCCTCATGATCAACGATCAACAAATCTGTTTCTTTTCAATTACCTCATATTATCATGTTTTAGTGTTTTACTCCATTCTCACAATACAAAGGTTTAGCACAAGCAATCAAATGGGATAAACGTGGGAGTTATAGAAAATCCAACTTTTTATTAAATAAAATCACCAAGACATAATATAAAAGAACTTGAGTTTCTTCCAACTAGAGATGGCATTTAGGCCTGAGGCCTAACACCTATAATAAAAATGCATCATTTTTTATTTTTAATTAAAAATGAAAGATAGGTCGAACTTTGGCCCAATTGCCTTGGACAAAGGTCGAGGTCAGGCCTTAATAGAAATTGTCGGGCTCAATCTTGGCCCTGCTCATTGCCATCTTTACTTCCAACTTGAAGAACTATACATAAACACTCTCTAAAAGAACTCCATACTCAAAGCTCTCACAAAGAATTTTCTCCTAGTGCCCTCACTCTCTTACAAATGATTGAATGTACAATACTTCATGTAAATGACAAATGATGCTTTTATATAGGCTTACAAGAATTTAGGGATCAAGTAAGCTAAAACTACTATCTTTCTCTGTTAACTCCACTAAAGTAGTGGAGAGATACCACTTCTTCCACTAAATCTGTAGAGAGTTATTCACTTTAGGCCACTAACTCAACTTTTGCAAATGGGATAAGTGTTTGAAAGATGTCTATCAGTTTTCACATCTTCCAACCCACTTTATCACTGCTCGAAGAAGTGCCCCCACTTTATTAGGTAATGGTTCCACTTTCTTAGGTCATGTATGTTCTTGCCATGTATCGCCACATCGTCACATCTGAAAACTAAATGCCTTGATGAGCCTTCCGTTTAACCATCCCTAGCCATATTTGTACATAGTAGTCCATCCAAGCACACCTATGGTGCAATTTTATAGCTTTAAGACCTAAGTTAGCCAAGTCTGAGTCATTTTATAATAAACCTCACACATTTACATACTATTCAACCTCGTCGTTAAAGTTAAGTTTTCTCTTACATTTGCGAACTTAGTATGACTTAGTTTTATTATCATCTTTTGATCTTGTATCCGAATCTTATATCTCATTTAAGATTTTTGTCAAGCGCACTAATACGCGTTAACACCCACCGACTCTCTAACTTTCACTGATAATGTCATTTTTCTTACCTAATTGCAAGGACCTGCCTTGTTATGTCAATATGGGTATCAAGCAACGGTCAAGGCTCAGCAATAATCATACAATTCCTGCCATAGGTGGAAGATGCCTGGAGTTACGAAAAATAATTTGAAGAAAGCTGTCAACGTGTTCCCTGCTTTTGCGGTCTAGTACAAAGCAGTTAAAGCGTCTATTAAGTCTGCCTAATCATGCATAGAATTCCACAACATTTTGACCATCTTCGTGACTGGCAATTAATGCATGATAGAACTGGCGTCACTTTCTGAAGCTAATTTCGCAAGCAATGTCCGGTGGGGGACGAGCGAGAGTTGTAACTTGGAAGGATAGGACGTGTATAAAATGACAGAGATGATGCTGCATGTGACCTGTAGGCCATAGCTAATATCTTATCTTAGTAGTTGAAACAGAAATAAGGTAAGTAGTCATTGGTCACGGCATTTATTTTTTCGCTTATTGTGTAAGCCCGAAAACTAAATTAAAATAATATTATTTTATTTAATTATAAATTTTAATTATTTCATTTAATTTAAATTTTATAATTAAATAAAATAATATTATTTTAATTTAATTAATTTAAATTAATTTATCCTAAAGTTTAATTAATTTAAATTAATTATAGTTTTGAATTACTATGGGAAGTATTTGCATAATAAATCCCAACTTTTTAGCTAACTGGCGTGTCGGTCGGTGCACGCAGCCCACATGTCGTTCGTGAAGAATTACGCGCGATCGATTCAAAGCTTTAATCCATTCAATTGTCTTTTAACAATCTAATCCAAAACATAACCAAATGAAATGATTCAATTTAAACAAGCAGCACAATTTATGCCCTCAAAATCATCAGTTTTCTTTATCAACTTGTCCGATAGCATTTTAAAAAGAATTATAATAAACTCAATCAATATTAATCACTTTTTAATTATATGTAACTGATAAAAATATTTAAGTTTCAATAATTATTTGATAATAAATATGATACAAAGAAAATTCATAAAAATTTATGCATATAAGGAAAAATCTATTAAAAAAACGTTATTTTATATTTTAATTAAAAATTTTATTTTAAAAAATTGAGGCTAATCCATCGTCATCCTTACTCAAACATTGAGTTTGAAGGTGCAAATCATGAATATTAGGATGTATATCAGTATTAAAAATTATCTTAGATTTCATACGAAACATTAAGAGATAAACCGTACCTTTTGCGTTGTTGCATTTATAGGCATATTATTAGGTGAGCTGGTAAGGGCTTTCCTAATTTAAGTAAGATCGCGAGTTCGAACTCCCCTTATGTATACAGTCGTTTAAAATTTAGAGCTAGAGTTTTGCCTCCCGCAAAGGACCTATCCTGTTTGAGCGAAAATTAGTTTGAGTGTGGATGGCTTAAAGGTGTCTTTGTATAGTTGAGACCTACCTGAGATACTTCGTGGGCAATAATATTATATATATATATATAAACTCTGATATAGTAACTGTGAAAAGATTTGTGGTTGTGCCAATAATTAAATGAGAAAAGATTTGCGGCTCAGTAGTTAAATGCCCAATGAAGTTATGGATTATAAACTATCAAATCAAATGAATGTAATCTTCGTTTAATCTTCAATGTTTATAACATATTTTTAAAAAAATCTTATTAAAGGATTATATTTTTATTAAATTATTAACTTTTAGTCATAACTATAAGAAAATAATAAAAGTAATTGTTTCTTGTTAAGTATAATAATTTTTCAAAATATATATTAATGAAAGAATATATAAAAAATTATTGAACAAAGTCAATAATGATAATTAAAATTTTATTAATTTTGAATCAAACCATAGGTATATTTATTAAGATAGATAATAACAATTAAAGAAGACAATTTTTCCCTATTTAAAATATTAAAAGTTAGTATCTTATGTAATTATTGAGGTCAATCTTCGAGGAACTAATAAGGATATTTTTTTGTGATCAAAAGATTACAGGTTCGAACTACGAAAATAACCTCTTTGTGAGTAAAAATAGAAGATTGAACATAATTAATATTTGTTAAAGTTGTTGTTTATCTAACTTAACTATCCCAAAATGATATTTTCATCTGATACCCCTTTGTGTAATTTAGTCTTGGCAGCAACGTTTAGAAATTCGTACCATACCAACTGGATAACGGTATCGTGGATTCAACCTTGGTACCGGCCAAAAATACTAGCTAGTACCGCGATTTTCTATTGGGTACCGACTGGTACCCAACACACCGGTAAATACCGAGCGGTTTTGGTAAATTAAAAAACTTTGAGGACCATTTTGTAAATTTGAAAATTTTAAACCTAATTACCCAACCCCCCCCCCCCCCGACCCAGGCTCCTGCTTCTGCTCTCTCAACTCTCAAGTCTCACCCTCTCTCTCTCACTCTCTCGCTCTTACCTCTCTCGCGCCGCCGTCTGGGTCGCCTCATCGCCGTTGAGGTCGCCTCATCACTCTCCTCCTCGCCTCATCGTTGTTGGATCTGGGTTTGTGTCCCCGAAGATCCATCGAACCACTGCAACACCATCCACAACACTTCATTGCTGCACCGCCGCACTCGAAAACCCTAAGCCACAACCCAAAGAGCGAAAACCCGACGATTCAAAATTTTTTTTGGGTCTATTGATTTTGTTTTCGTTGATCTGTTCTGTTCTCTGTTGTTGCCTTGTTGGTGTTTCAAAAAATTGCTGGTAAACTGTAAACGTAAATTACAATTTTTTGTGTGTTATGGATTGGATTGGATTTGGATTTGTGTAATTGTGTTGATGAATATTGGAGGCTGTCGGTGGGTGGAGGACTTGGAGGTTGAAGAAGTTGCTGTCATGGTTTTAGAACATTGTTTTGTTGAAGTTGAATTGTTTTGGTTTAAATTTGATTTTGGAATGTAATTGTTGAAGTTGAAAATTTGAAATTGTTGGGTTGAAGAATATCGTGGGTTTTGTTATTTTGGTATGAATTTCTTATATGAAAATTAGAATTGGAATTGAAAATGGAATTGTAAAATAGGGTTAGTATGTAATTAATTAATTATGTATTATGCAAATATTGTTAAAACTTAAAATTGAAAGTTGATACTTAACATTTAAACCTAAATGTAAAATTAATAATCAAATATGAAATTAATAATCAAATGTAAAACTGATAATTAAATGTGAAATTGTAAAATTGATAATAAAATTTTGTAAAATTGTAAAAATTTAAATCATTAATTGATACATTGTTAATATTTGT
>JAOSBN010000005.1:44476011-44494148 GCA_027563595.1 Erythroxylum suave | reverse complement strand
ATTGTTTTGTGATTGTTGAGATTGGAAATTGTTGGTTATTGTTGGAATGGAAATGGATTTATGAATGTTTTGTGATTGCTGGAATTAGAAATTGTTGTAAATCGAAGGAAGTGGAAATAAAATTATGATTGTTTTGTGATTGTTTGAAACTTAGAATTGAAAATTGTTGTAAATGGAAATGGAATTATGATTGTTTTGTGATTGTTGAGATTGGAAATTGTTGGTTATTGTTGGAATGGAAATGGATTTATGAATGTTTTGTGATTATTGGAATTGGAAACTGTTGTAAATTGAAGGAAATGGAAATAAAATTATTTTTGTTTTGTGATTGTTTGAAACTTAGAATTGGAAACTGTTGTAAATGGAAATGGAATTATGATTGTTTTGTGATTGTTAAGATTAGAAATTGTTGGTTATTGTTGGAATGGAAATGGATTTATGAATGTTTTGTGATTGTTGAAATTGGAAATTGTTAGGAATGGAAAAACAATATTGAATGTTTTGTGATTGTTGGAATTAGAAATTATTGGAAATTGTTGGGAATGGAAAAATAATAATGAATGTTTTGTGATTGTTGGAATTGGAAATTGTTAGGAATGGAAAAATAATAATGAATGTTTTGTGATTGTTAGAATTAGAAATTGTTGGAAATTGAAGGAAGTGGAGATGATATTATGATTGTTTTGTAATTGTTAAAATTCCAAATTATTGGAGTATGTTTTGTGTTACTTATTATATATGTTGACTGTTTTGAATTGTTAGCTTTTGATTTATACATGATGAATTATATTATATAAGATGGATATGCATATTGTCATTGTGTACTAAAATTATGTGTTATTTATTTTTGTGTACAGATAAATGGAAGGAAGTTCAAATACTCCCGATCAACCTAGTTCAGGAAGATACAGTGATCCAGCTTAGGCTCACGCTGGTACGGTTCTCGGTCAAAAGAATAACACCATTTGCTTGCTTTGTAACAAGCATTTGAAAGGTGGAGGAATTACCCGATTGAAAAAGCATTTAGTTGGGGTTAAAGGTGATGTAGAAGCATATAAAAAAGTAAGTCATGATGTGAAGTAGCAGATGAAAACATTGCTTGATGAACATCAATTTGATAAAGATAGAAGGAAACATTGAATTTTGAAATTAGTAGTGAAAGTTCATTTTCTGGTTTCCGTGATGATTATGGAAATGATGAAGGTGGAAGTGGTTGTGATAGTGGTACTGGTAGTGTTCCATCTCAAAATCATGAAGAATCTGATGTTAGGAAGAGAAGAAGGCAGATGACTAGTTTCTTTGCACCACGAACAACTCCTGGAGCCCAACTTTTAATTCGTAGGGCAATGCAATCAAGAGATGCGACTCACAATGTCGATATGGTAGTAGCTAGATGATGGTATGATACAAGTTCGTCATTCAATTCTTCTCAGTCTTATTATTATTAACCTATGATAGATGCAATAGCCTCTTATGGTCCAGGATACAAAGGGTCATCGATTAATGACTTAAGAGGTAAACTTTTGAGTTGTGCTGTTTCTGAAATTAGAAATTATTTGGCTAAAAGAAAAGCGAGTTAGGGTACTTATGAATGTTCAATTAGGTGTAATGGTTGGACAAATAAGAGGCCAGAGCCTATTATAAATTTTTTGGTTTATTCTTCAAATGACTCTATGTTTTTTAAATCTATTGATGCATCTGACCTTATTGGAAATGCTGAGACTTTGTTTGGGATATTTGATGAAGTTGTGAATGAAGTAGGGCTAGAAAATATTGTTCATTTATTACTGACAATGATTCTACAAATAAAGTGGTAGGGAAAAGGTTGTAATTCATTTTTTTGGACTTCTTGTGTTGCACATTACATTGACTTAATGCTGGAGAATGTAGGAGATCTTAGGTATTTTACTATTATTGATGAGACTATGCAGAAGACTAAAAAGGTAACAAAATTCATTTATAATCGTTCATGAGTTTTGAATTTGATGAGAAAGGAATTTACCAATGGTAAGAATTTACGTTGCCCAGCTGTGACAAGATTTGCAACAAATTTCTTATCACTTCAGTTTTTTGTTTTGATGAAGAAGGAGTTAAGACAAATGTTTACAAGTGATAAGTGGGTTGCATCTCAATATGCCAGGTCTAATGCTGGAGTGGAAGTTTGTAGTATTATACTGGAAGATAGAGAATTTTGGTCGCAACGTCAATTTGTTATCCAAGTTTGTGAGCCTTTAGTCAGAGTGCTTCGGTTGGCTGATAGTAGAGAAAAGCCAACAATGAGTTATATTTTTGATGCTATGGAGAGAGCGACGGAAGCAATCAAGGCCAATTTGAAAAATAGGCCTTTTTTATACACACCATATCTCTCAATCATTAATGAGAGAAGGGAAAGACAACAGTCTTCTTCATTGTTTCCAGCTGAGGCATTTTTGAATCCTAGTGTGTATTTTAGACTAGATTCTACAAAGAAAGCTGAAGTTAATAGAGGAATGCTTTTCACAATTACAACAGTTGTTCCTCATAACGCGATGCAAGATCTTTCAAGCTCACAAATGGAGCTTTACAAGTTGTCTTATGGGGATTTTGGTTTAACGATTGCTATTCGACAAAGAGAAAAACTTTCTCCAGGTATTACTTATTTCTTATTTTTTATTTGTTGAAAATTAATTATCACTTTATTTTGTTTATAACACTACTTTTGTTATCATATAACTTGCAATTTCTTGGTGAGATCAATTCGGAAATAATGCTCCAGAATTGAAAAGGTTTGCGATTCAAATTTTAAGTCAATGTATGCGTACAATTGGGTGTGAACTAAACTGAAGCACATTTGAATGGATCCACTAAAAAAAAAGGAATAGATTGGAGCATAAGAGGTTGAATGACTTGGTTTTTGTTCATTACAATTTAAAGCTTTGAGAAAGGAATGCTATTTTCATGATTAATTTCGATATAATTTCTTATAATTTTCTAATAATTAAATTTAATTATTTACTAGGAGTCTTGGTAGCACAAGTAGTTCAACTAATCCAATTGTCATTGATAATATTGATGTTTTGGTGGATTGAGTTTCTGAAGAACCCAATTTGATTGATGTCAATGATTTGGATTTGGAAGATAATCTTGGATAGGAAAGTATTGATATGTCATTTGGTGCATTAAATTTGAATGATAATGATGACGAAGCTCTTCTCATTGATGAGGATTTTGTACCAAATAATCATTGGGGTCAGTGCAGTTCTAGCGGGTATCCTCCCATTGGTGATTGAATTCTAGGTTTTTATTTTTCCTATTCTTTTATTTTTACTTGTATTTGATGTTTATGTTAAATTCTATATATGTAATATAACTGTAATGTTTTTGTTTTAGGTTTAACTTCTACTTGATTGTTTCTTTGTCATCAACTCTTTTTGTAATAATTATTGTTCTTTTTATTGGATGTTTTGAATCTTTTGATGTAACAATATTTATTAAAATGATGAACTTGTATTATTGTAATATTTTAATACTTTGTAGTATTCTTAATTTTATAATTGTATGATGATGATTGTCTTTGTTTATATTAATTGCGGTTATTATTTATATGTAAAATATTTAAAAATTATTGTTATTTCATATTAATTGTTATTATTATTTATTATTAAGATTTTTGAAAGTATGGTTGATGTAAACAGTAAACTAGTAAAGTATACAATACAACTGTACAATATATCAATATGGACTATTTTGCAAAATTTAACAATTTTAGGGACTATTTAATAAATTTAAAAAATTACCCGAAACGGTATCCGATACCGGTACAGTTCCATTCCAAAACTTAATCCGAGACCGAATCCGGTATAGTATTCATAACTTTGCTTGACACAATCCAGCGACAAAAAACACTCATTTTAAATTAAAAAATGAACTAATAATTAACAGACATTCATGAAACTAGGGAAAGAAAAAAAAGAAGGGAAAATCCTAGATCCATAATTGTCCCCGTCTGTCCATCCAACATAAAACGTATTCAAATTTAACATGTTCATCATTTAGTCTTAGGTGCTCTAGTCCCCACCTCCCAAACACATACTGTGGGCTCCTATATTATATACTTACCACTGAATTAGATGGTTTCTGACTATTGATCACTTGTTTAAACTTGAACAACCTTTAATTAAAGTGATTATGATGAAATTTGTATATTCTATCAAGCTTTAATACACGGGAATAATCTTTTTCAGATATTTATATTTTAAAAATTACCACTTGTTTTTATAGCATTATGTAATCATTATAAAATTCTCTTTGATATATTCTACTTGTTTTTATTATGTAGTAAATAGAAAATAAATATAATAAGAAGAATTATGTGATAAATAAATAATAATTTACTGGTGAGTGAGTTGCACTAAATCTTTGCTGGAATTCAACAATGAGAACTTGTTGAAGTAGCTTAAAATGTTGGTGGATAAGTAGGTGCCATTGCCAAACTTTATTGACCTTGTAGTTTACTCTCCACTAGAAAAGACATTCTTAGAAAATCCTTCACAGCAGTTTCACGACAATTTGATCTCTTGAATCTTCAATAAATGCCTATAGCTGGCAGACCCCGTTAGTCTAATGTTTTAACCTGAGAAGCAAACAAAATGGTGAAAAGGTCAATGCAGCCATCTTTCAGCATTGGCTTACTCTTGTTTGAAAACACACAATCTTTGATTTTTAACCTTTATTTAAGCTTCTCAAGTTGAATTTGTTTTTGCACAAGGTCAGAGGTCTAATCAGAGGGTTATCAATAATTGAGACACAGTTCCCATGTGTCAACGTTACTCATCACTAAGCACTATATTTCTTATTAGAAATAGACTTGTTGTTTGGACTGATTCCCCTTGTTAGTTGTAACTCGCTTTTACTTAAAACTTTAAGCCATTACACTATGCTGATCATGATTTGTCAATGCACAAGTTTCTCCGTTTTAGACGGTCAAGTGAAGGTCATTAATTATACGCAATCTTTTTTTTGTATTTTATAAAAAATTATTAAATGAGTAAGTTTACTCAGATATCCAAATTGTAAAATTCAAGGTTGTTATCTTGGTTTTAAAATTTTCAATATAACAACATGAAAATAATACATTAATAGATGAGATTAACACTTCATTTCTGGTAAACAACTTCCATTTATGTAAAAAAAAGTGCTTCAGGAAGAAAAAGAAAAAGAAAAAGAAAAAATTCATTCCCCCCACAAACTGAGACCAAATCTGAATCTGTTAAGCTCTTCTCTTGCCATTACACATCTTTTTGTGATTTTTTCTCACAGTCAGCATCAGTGGTACATAACCTTTTCCTCTGTCTTGTTATCATCAAACAAAAAGTTGCTGCAGCTACTAGTGCTAATGAGTTGCTTAATCTCCTCAAAAGCATAGTCTGATGGATTATCAAACCATAATCCATTTTGCTTCTCTTGACTCCATTCCTCAGCACCACCACTTGGTAGCAGTAATTTATGATCCTCTTCAATCCCATTGTGCAAATAATTCTGCAACCCCGATTGCTCGCTGTTGCTAGCAATGTATCCGTATTCTGACTCCTTAACATGATTGATCTGGTTGTTCCAACTGCCGTCGGAGGAACTACAACTAGCTTCACCTCCAAACATCAGCAGACTCTCTTTGACTTGGTAATTATGTTGCATGGGACTAACAAAGCTTTCTTGGGGTTGAAGCGCAGAATTAGATGTAAAAGAACTGTTGCTCAAAGGACTAGATGAAAACGAAGTAGGATCATTAACAGGACCAGGTAAACCGTAATAAGTGTGATTGCTGCGTCTGTAGGAGGATGATGATGAAAGTTGTGTGGATGGTGACAATGCTGTAGCCTGAAGAAGAGATGAGAAACTAGCAGCTTGGTGATGAGGTCCTATTTGAGATGTGGAATTAAGCAGTCTCATGAGTTTCTTCTTGAGCTTGGTGTTCCAGTAGTTCTTTATATCGTTATCTGTTCTGCCTGGCAATTGAGCTGCTATTATCGACCACCTGCATATTAATATTGGAAAAATTCCACGAGGACACAGAAACTTCTCATCAGTGCTCATTGTACTTCATTTCTAAAGAGGAGTTCAGAGCTTGGGATACATTAGTGAGAAGTAGAAAAAATTCATTCCGAATTTGGTTTTATTCATGGAGTATGCGAGTTCTGCTCAGAAAGAGAAAGATGAACATGTGAAACATAGACTATTCACTATTCTGAAGAGGTAAATGAATATGGGGTGGAATACCTGCTTCCAATGTTAGCATAGAGGTTGCAGATTATCCTGTCCTCATCATCTGAGAATTCTCCATGTTTAATGTTGGGTCTCAGATAATTTAGCCATCTTAACCTGCAGCTTTTGCCACATCTTTTAAGCCCTGTAACAATGCCAGATACTGATTCAACATGGGATGGATCATAACCAAAGAAGGATTAAGGTAGTCATTTCTCTTCATGGCAATATTTTTCATTTCTCCAAAATACCAGCAATAGCAGAAGGGAAGAAGAAGAGAAATATCTTACCAGCCTTCTGAGGGAGAGCAATCCAACTGCCTCCAGTCCCATGATTCTCTATAAACTCCTTGAGCTTTGCATCTTCTTCAGGTGACCATGGCCCTTTCTTCACATTAGTCTTATCACAACAAGGTGCCCTCCCCATACCCTTTTCCGTCTCCGTCTCTCTTTCTCTATTTTTAACAAGGAAAACTTTCAAAACCAACAAGCTTGAAGGATGTGAGAAACTTGCCGCTGTTCCTTTAGAAGACTTGGCTTTTAGGATACGAGGGAGCTAGATTTATTAAGAGATAACATAAGTCAAAGGAGAAGCCTTCCTTAATTTCAATTATCAGCTTCTAACTCTTATGTGATGATTTGTCAATCATAAACAAATCACCACCAATAAGTGTGCCTCCATGGCTACCCGTCTTTTCTGCTCTCTTTCTCTAGTTATAAACGGAATCCAAAGTCTACTAAGGTAATGACATACAGACCTTGTACTATATATGCAAGTCACAACCAAAGCCTATTCCTTCCTTTCCCCAATTATAGGCCAAGTCATAGGCTAGCTCCATTGAAAAATCAGAAACCCCTTTGTGCTCTCTTAATTAAGTACTACACCTCATCATTTCTTTTTTTTCAATTTGCCTCACAATTATGCTTTCAAGCGTATTCCACGTTGATTGAGAACAGAAGGGAAAGAAAAGAAAATAATACATAAATTGCATGGCGTAATTTTCCTTTCTTTAAAACTCATTTATCATCATTTATCAGATCATGACAACGATACAATGATTCGGTGCTCCTGGACCAACTTCCTGTTCAACAAGGTGTAGCTACATAGCTGCAGTGGTACATAATGGAAGCATTTCTTTATTATTGGATTAGTACACATGATCATGTCGATTGTATATTTAATCTCCAAGCTTTGAATTATTCTAAGCCATGGCTTGTTGTGAGGTATAAGGCTAACAAGTAGTACCAAGAAAATAGAGTTTTATACAAAAATTCCCTCCCAAACTAAAAGTAAAAGTATACCTCAATCGGATTTGTTTATATACGTAGCCGACTAATAGTCTAATGGTTATCTACGTTCTTTAAAAAAATGGATGACACTGTTGGGTTCAAATGGTAGTCGTCATGTTACATGGACTACATCTGAATGATACACGCTTTAACTAAAAGAACTAAAAGCTAAGTCTGCTTAATTTTTTTAATAATAGATGATCAAAGTAATAATTATCTCTTAGAAATGTTTAAGTAAACAACCTCTCTATTATGTAAGGATAAGGATGAGTGCCATT
This sequence comes from Erythroxylum suave, assembly GCA_027563595.1. NCBI lineage: Eukaryota > Viridiplantae > Streptophyta > Magnoliopsida > Malpighiales > Erythroxylaceae > Erythroxylum > Erythroxylum suave. Next base: position 44,486,341 of record JAOSBN010000005.1, on the reverse strand, counting down.
GAAGCTCTCTGAATTTCACGACTCAATAGGACTTCAATTAGGTATTAACCATAATGATGATATGTGTCATTAAATTTTTGAATGAATATTATAACTTGTAAATTATGTACTTTAAATGAATTAATTAATAATTCAAAATCGATTAATGAATTCAATCCTAGTGACTATTTAAGAATTTAGACTCAAATTTCCCAAAATATTTTTGTATTTATTTACTTTTTTATTTTTATTTTTAGTTTAGTTAAAAAGTTATTTGGTGAGTTTCTAATTTTATTTTGTTTTATTTCTTTTTCCGTAAGATATGAAAATTACAGCCTATTTACTTTTATTATGATTTTCGATTTTCGATTTTCTGTTTCTATTTTTAAATTTTGTAAGAAAATATGTTTGCTTGAGTTTATGATTTATGCATCTAATTTCAGTTTCTTCTAATTTTTTTAACTTATGACTAAAAATTGAATTAATTAATTCATACAATTAATATATCTATAATTTTTACCATTAACTAAATATGCATTATTTAATTATTTAATATTAATTATGAACAAAATTATTATTAATATAATTTAGCTATTCAATTTATTTCAATTTTTTAATTTGTTTAAAAATTTAAAAATAAATATAATTTAAAATTTTGCTAATTATTGAATAAATATATTTTATTTTTAATTAAAATGTTTATCTATCAAAACTTTAAAATGCTTACGAAATAAATTTTCAAATATAAATAATTTAATTTTAATTTCCATACATAAAGTAATATATTAAAATAAATATTAGTTTACAAATAAATATTTAAATTTATATCAATTAAATATAATAAAATTTAAGCTGATAGTTAATTAGTTAATATTTATTAAGTGATTAAAATAAAATTAATGTACTTAAAGTTTTATTTAACAATTAATTATTAATATTATTAATAGAAATATAATTATATTGACATTAATAACAATCTATTTTAATTTTAATTTTAATTTGAAAATAAATCAAAATGAAAATCAGGAAACAAAAGTGAAAGCAGAACGAGATGACCTATTAAAAGTAATTTCATTTTTCTGTTTTCTTTTTTCTCTTAATTTAAATTTATCATTAACTAACATATACTATTTAATTATTTAATACATTAATTTTTAATAATAGTTAAGACTAAAACAATTTAATTATTTTATTTTTATTTAAATTTATTCTGAAATTAATATAATTTAAATTTTATTTTAATAATTATAATAAATATTTATTTATAAATAAAATTTACAAATTTTTATTATTTAGTTGTTTATTTTAAAAAAATATAATGAATTCGTTATTAATGATATTATAAAATATTTAATATAATATCAGTTATTTAATTTATAATAATGTTATGATATATAATATTTAATTATTATGATTATTAAAAGTGTAATTATTTTAATAATAATTAAACAAGTTTTTATTTTTGTTTAACAGAAATAAAAAATCAAAACCAGTAGTTATAAAAATAAAAATAAAACCAAAAAACTCTTGAAAATTTCTAGAAGTCTCCGACGACAATTTTAGTTAGTTATAACTTCTACGAGACTGTAATTAGCTTTAGGCTACGTTTAGTTGGATGTAAAGCTTTTAATAGAATGGAATGAAATGAAATTGTTTATAATAGAATGAAACGTAACTGGATGTGTAATATTAGAAAATTATTATATAAACGGGTTCATAATGCAATATAGTAAAAAGTTGTTTAGACGAAAGGTTTATAATATATTGTAGTACTGTATCATTTTACATTCCATCCTAAACTCTTCAATAGTGTATCATTTTACATTCCATCTTAAATTCTCTAAATTAGAGGTTTTCTATTTTTACTATTTAAGGATAGAATACTGAGATGTAATATGAAACTCTCTCCTTCCATCTCATTTCATTTCATTCTATCAAAAAATCTCCTCTCAAACGATGTAATAATATTATATTTTATTTCATTCCATTATAAAACCCCAACTAAACATAGCCTTAATAACTAGTCAAGAGTTGATGTGAGACTAAAAATGTGTTACAACAGTGGATGCATTGTATGCGTATAGGTTAATTAAAGTCTATCCGCAATGAAAAATATCAAACTTGGACCAGTTCAATGAGACCCGGTTTTCATAATTTGCAGCGAAAAGTACAAGCTTGAATTCAAGTCAGCTATGTTGGTCGGGCCAATTAATATGTCCAAAATTTGGGGGAGTGACGTAGTTCATAGTATAGCAAAGCGCCATACATATTATGCTGAAACGTGCGTTGATTGGCCTACCTTTGGTCATAGGCAAATAGATATTGGTGCATTTGTACAATCTCAATATGGTCTTTTATTCTTTCTTTAATTTTTTGTAAGGGACTGCATGTTCAGAACAGTTACCCCGCCATTGAATAAAGTTGATGGGCCGTACCATTCCAAGCTAAAATTATCACATGTCAACAGTGATTAGCAATATACTATAGTGACAGTACATATTAATATAGTTTTGCTCCTTTCAAGTGGTCTAAGTGACTCGGAGAACTCTTCAAGTAATTCGAATTTACAAGTATTTATCAAATATTAGAAGTTAAATTTGTATTACATTTAATATATATCTTGAGGATTATCTAGTTGAACTTTGAGCCATTAATTTATTAAATAATGTATAAATTATTATATATATTCAAGAATATATCTAATGAAAAAAAAACATATATAGTTTCAAGCATTCGTGACAAAAAAAAAAAAAAAAGTTCACATGCAGGAGGCAATTAATTGCTGCTTCCTTCCTTCTTTTGACTATAAATTTCGGTTCATGTCACATCCGAGTGGAGCCAGTTTTGTTTCTATGAAGGAGTTGTCAAACTTTGTTCTCCATCTTCCCATTGACATGCCTATGATATGATCTGTTTCATTTCTTAACAATTAATAGACAAGCAATGGAGGTTCTGAACTTACATCCTTCCCATTGCAAGCTTTAATGTCCTCCAAACCAAAACGAAAGGAAAGCACAACTCCAATTCCAATGCTTAGGCACCATTATTGCTGTGGTGAAGAAGAATTATAAGAACTAGTTGAGTTGTTATTTGGTTTCACTGAATAGGACATTCTGAACCACGTGAAAATGGGCACTACAGGAAGCTGGATTTAGACACCATGGCACTCCATTATTGCCACTAGTCTTGCAAAACATGGGATTTGTTTACTTTACGCAAAAACGCTACTAGGTCCTATATGTTTTAAATACTACCAAAATGAAAACACTAGACCATGTCAAGGCTGACCTTTGATGGTTACATTAAAGATAGCAATATTTGTAGACTTATGGGAGCAAGTGTGGTCCAAGCGCAAACTTTTAGGGCAGATATACGACAAATAAGCTACGATATAAGATAATCATATTCATTGTTGGAGATATAAAGTAAAAAACATTAATAGGTCACCATCGAGTTTATTTCAACGATATTAATATGTAGATTGAAAAATATGCTTTCCTTGCTCTTCTATTCCAAACCTACATGTTGACCTTCGTCCCAGAGCCAGAGAAGACATTGATATCTATTTTAAGATTTGGGTCTTGTTTGATCTTCTTTTCCCTAAAATTTAATACTTTCCACAAGACCATTAAGCTTTTCTAAGTTAAATATCTTCTTGATATCTCTCTCTCCTTTTATAAATAATTTTACCAAAAGCACCAATCAGATAAATAGCCGACAACTGACTTAATTGCGTGGAGAATTACTTCCTATGCGTTGTGTAAATCCAACACTACCCTATTCGGTGGCACTGAGATGAGGCATTAAAAAACATAGAGACACGGTTCCAGCATATCTACTGGGAGGGGAATCAAAGTGCTGATAGTCTGGCTTCCTACGCCGTTAGAGTATTGCCTGGAATACAGTTCTGCAGGAGACTCCACCAGAAATGAATCTACTTATCCAATTAAATAAACAAGGCCATTTGTATCACCGCGGCCTGATTTAATGTCGTTTTAATGTGTTTTTCTCTAGTTGTATACAAAAAAAAAAACATAAAATTACCTTTTTGTCAAATCAAATTAACACTTACCTATATTAGATATTACATCTATAAATAATTACGAGTTATTTAAAAGCAGTATCTTTATTAATTAAGGGTCGTAGTAATATCAGAACTTTCTAAATCTTAGGTATCAGCGAAATTCTTAATGGATGTTGTTGTTATAGCAGTATATCAATAAATAATTAATCTTAAACACAAGAGTCTTGTTTCGTGTTTGTGAGGTAAGAGTACAGTCCTCTACACAATTGGTTGCCTATAACATAAAAAATAATACATTAACCACTGACAGCTAATACTAATATTTAATACTATAGGGGGATTTATAAGAAGGGGAATGGAAAATAAAAAGATCCAAATTTTAGTAAATTATAATCAAATCACTATAGCAAACAATTTTAATTTTGTGGTGCTTAGGACATCAACTTCTTTCACGGGTTTTATAATGTTCAACCATCGGCGTTTAGTGTTCATATGATAAATGACATTTTAAGATTGATCATGAAGTTCCAAAATAGATAATGTTGACAATGTTTGGCTTTGAATTCACCAAATTATTTTGAAGTTGATTGGGTAGAAATTGAGTTTCCACCAGTCTTGTCTAAGGCTTTAGAGGTACGAGAAATTTCAAATTTGTGAAATCACTTGCGTATGATTTATGCACTCGTCCATTTTTTCATTGTGAACAATGAGCAAAGGACTTTGTCTATCCATTCCATCCGGTCAAGATACATATAGTACCGATAGATGCTAGAGAAAGGGATGTGTATAGAAAATGTGTAAAAGAAAAGGTCAATAAAGATTCTGTACTTCTATTGGCAGATTTTCGATTTGACAATGAACCTAAAAATAAAAAACAACATAAAGTTACTGAAGTTTAATTTCAAACTTTTCTATGTTTGAGCTGTATTTCCTTATTATAGTGTTATAAGAAGATTATAATGTCGAATTGAATCATGGAATTGAAGATATTAGAACAATATTGTATGCAAGTGGAAAATCCTTGTTAATGCTTTACTCAACGTTCCTCACTATAGTTTACTTTCGAAGTATTAACAACATTAACAAGATTATACTCTTTGAACTTGCCTTTGATTTGGTACTTATCCATTTGTTGTTTTGGTATCTTATCCGATGCAAATGGTTGACATCTCTACTTCATATACTTCCAACAGCTTTTCACTAACCCTACTAGCAGAATCCTTCTGGGGATTTGGCAATGCAAAGTGTCAACTCTTTATTAGGCTTAGAACGAGTTTATTCGAGTGGTTTGGCCAAACCCTTATTAATAAAATTGGGTTAGCAAGTACATATTACCATGAGTCAATTATAATATTAGTCATGCTTCAACTTCACCCTTCTTCATTTCATCTTCCTGAATTCACACTTTAACATTTGGACTTTTTTGTCTTCTACCTTTTGTTTAATCTTCCCCTTTAAAGTCCAAAAGTCGTGAAATAATGAATATAATCAACTTAAAGAAGGAAATAATGTAAAGGATAAACACTTGAAACTAGTTGATAAGATATTCCAATGCTAGATCCTTTTACAGTAAGGATATTGTATAATAATGGCATAATAAGAGTAAACAATTATTTACAGACATGCAGCAATTGACCTGCAAACATAAGTACAGAACTATTCAGGAAAAGTTGGGTATGAGTTAGGTCGAATCAAATAGCTTTTTATGTATCTTTCTTCTCTGTTGGGGATTCCTTATGTTATGTGAACAGAAAGACTGCAGCGCACCATATACATTCTAAAATATGCAATAGAAGGAACAGTATTATTTGGTTTGAATTTTAGGTATCAAGTGAGCAAATGTCGTATTAGAAGAAACGGTAGTTTTTTAATCATCACAACTTTGAAATGATTGAGAGGGACTAGACTTAAAATGGGTTTCTTCTAAGGGATTACTGTTGACTGAAGCGAATCCATTTGTTGGCTTCCTGAGACCAATTCAACCTTTGCCTTTGTTTCCAAATGATCAAACATATATTAAATGCATTGCGTGCAAGGTCTGCATGTTTATTTTAACTGGACATGCAACACGTACCAAGCTTAGAAACCAGAGAAAGTGTGTGGACCTGCATTGATATTTGACTAGAGAGCAGTCCAAAAATAATTAGTACATGTTTTACAATGTCTCATTATCGGATTAGTCCTTAAGAATTAAGATATGATAATCCCAATGAGCGAGTTGGGTGAACTAAACGAGTCTATTTACATGATCAAAGTAATCAAGTGCCCAAAACACACGGTACAATAAGAGTTCGAAGGTCACAAATCCTCTCACCAGTGGATTTGCCGTTAAGGAGTTGTTAACCATATATATTCTTTTCTTATCTAGCTAGAGTTTTCATGCATGTTCTCGTTGTTTGACATAAGTAGACATGCCACTATTCATTAATGATAAGAGTGCCCTTCGAATGCTATCTTTAGAAGCATAGAAAAGCTGCTTAGTTATGTTGGAGTCGACTCATGATCGATGGTTTTTTATTTTTTTTCCCTAACTTCCATGCGGTTAGTACGATTTCTAGGTTATCTTCTTCTTTTCGTGTTTGACTCACTTATCTCCGTCAATCTTAGCTAGTTCCGAAGTGGAGCTAACAAAATTTGACTCTGTTATACCGCTTAATTATCTGACTTGGTAAAAGTTCATTCACTATATAATTCCAGTAGGAAAATCTTAACTCAGGAAACAGGCTGTTGTAATTTGCTAATTGTAAACAATGATGCTTTTTGGTTAAAAATCGCTGCTACGTGATACGAAGGCAATATGTAATGTTTTAAAAATTGGTTCTTAGTTAATTTAGTAAGATAAAACATTTAAGTTTTAAAGATTTAATTGGTACTAAATTATTGTAAAATCGGTTAAAGAATTTAAAATATGATTGAAAGAAATTATCAAGAATTAAAGTTTAATTAAAAATATTAAATAAAAATTAATTGATTTATTTTAATTTATAAAAATTTATTAATTTATAAAATTGAGTGATCAATTAAAAAAATCGATTTTTAACAAAAAATTATTAAAATAAATCGAAATGAAAAGTTAAAAATTGAATAAAAAAGTTAAATTATTAAAAAATTTTACAATCGAACGAATCAAATTAGTTAAAATTTTTAATCACCACTACAAGGAAAATGTCATTTTACAACGGAGATTACTGACGGAAAACACAAAAATTCTATCGGTAAGACATATTACCGACGGAATTTACCGACAGATAAAAGCGTTGTAGAAATGGCCATAGCTAATAATTACCGACAGTCGAAGCAGATGCTGTCGGTAACTTTACCAACAGTATATTTATTACCGTCGGCAAATTTAATTACTGGCGGAACATTTTTAACCATCGGTATATATACAGAAGGTTTACTCTGTGCTTGACCGTCGATAACATTTAGTGACGGACGTCTATATTCCATCGGCATATTTACCAATGGTAACAAATTTACCGTTGGTACATTTGCTAAAAGCTTTCCAGCAGATATGATATTCTGTCGGTAATTTTTTTGTGATTACCGACGGACATACCCATGGACCGTCAGTAAACGGTGCATGTCTTTATCGACAGATATTTGTTTCCGTCGGTAAATGCATAACTTAATTTTTTAAAAATATATAATATATATTGTCATTATATTTAAATTATGGTTAATGCATAATTTTAACAATTATAAATTTATAGTATACATTTAATTTACTTAAATAGAAATTTTGATTAATGATTAAAAGTGAAAACATCTTAATTGATAATAACAACATTACATTGTAAATAATAAGTATTTGTAATACAAATTAAATAACCAAAAGTACACTATTAATCTGGAGACGGCTGATGCTCTGGTTGGTGCGATGACATGCTGCTCCTATCCTTCAACTCATCCATCTCCTGACGGAGCTAAGCGATGAACTGCATCGATTGTTGTTGCTGTTCTATCGACTGTTGCAACTGAGTCGCCATTGTCTGCACTGTGCTTCGAAGCGCTTCCACTTCATTGGTGATGGACCGTGTAGCAGATGCTGCTATTCTAGACGTGAAGGATTGTGAATAACAAGTGTTCGCAAATGAACCTAAGCCGAATATCCTCCTACAATAGTCACTACCACCCACTGCTTGAAGATAAGTTTCAGTGTCATCAACATCTTCAAATTGCTGAAACCACCGTTTAATGGTTTGTTATATTTGGTCATATCAGAAAGTATTGTTTATATTAGTAACTGACACTTATTAAGCATTATTAATATTAAATCATAAATTTCACATACATTGTATTCTCTATAATAATTGTTGACGAATGTCACATCGTTATGTTTCTTAGTGTGAGTGTGTAGAAATAGTTGACGATGTGTAGGCCTCTTGCTCGTAGACTTTTCCTATATAAAAATAAGATGTTAATTATAAGTGAATTAGATTTTATAAAAATTTGGGCAGAGTTTCCTTTATTTTTATAAAATCTACCCCCTGTTGAACAAAGAATAAAACTAAAACCACAGCCATATATGGCACTAGTATAACATTATCATTCTCAATAAGAAACACATATTTTCATTCCAAAATTCACACATGAAATTCAATAGAAATACAAGTGAATTAGAATTTATAAAAATTTTGGCAGGGTTTCCTCTATTTTTATGAAATCTACCCTCTGTTGAACAAAGAACAAAACTAAAAAACACAACCATATATGACACCAGGAACATATATTTTTATTCTAAATTTTAACACATCAAATTTAATTAAAGTACATCAAAGAAAAGAGATAATAATATAACTGTAAATTGTAAATATTTACAAGTTTTTGTGCATGCTCTTGGTGGGTAATAGATCCTCCTGTATGTACGAGAAAACTTTCTCCCTCGAGTCCTCCACTTCTGTTGGCTGAATTACGCTATGAAACGGACATAGCCTCAGGTGATGTTTAATACGGCAGCCAACAACTCCATATTTCTTAAAAAACGTAAGGTTATACAGCCACCATGTGTATCACACTAACAAAGTCGTGATAACGTGTACGTGCTCTCGACTCCCGTACTTTATAGATGATCTCGTCAAATTGAGAATCCCAAAAAAAGTCTTTGTGTAATAAAAGGAAAAACATTAGATAAATACTTTTGATTTAATAATATTTATGAAATTGATGTATAAAAATGTTAATTAAAAAAGGAAATAATAATTTCTGTCGTACCTCAAACTTGTGATAGTAAAATTCTTTTGTCGGCTAAGAGATATTCTTCTATACATAGTCCTCAAGATTAATCTTCTCCTAAAATTTCGATGTCATGTTTCTTGAACAGGGTCCAGATGGAAATAACCTAATATAAAAATAAATAAATTTATACCATTTTTTAAATTTAAACCTATAACTTAATTATAATATATAATGGTTCATGTATATTCACTTACATATTATTTACAATTGTGATGCATTTTTGTCCATTGGGTCCCTTAGCTCCAGGCTGGCGGCCTTCTCCTTCATCCACATTGTTTGTCCCTAATATCGTTGTCGATATAGGAGTAGTAAATGATGAAGGAGTGGTGGATGGTGTAGCCTCATCTGCCAGTGTAGCAAGTGGAGGGTTGGAGGTGTTTCATCTCTAGCTGTTACACCATGAGATCTTTCGCTTGTATAGTAAGTACCTTCGAATCGTGGTCTGAATCTTGGTCGTTGAATATCTTGTCTTCTCTTTGGTGCCATATTTCAACCTGAAATCAGTATTGATTGAAGTTTGTAGAAATATTACAATTTCATTTCAATAATTTATACATTATATTGAAAAGGAAATAGTTGATTTGTTCATATAATATTCAATTACAAACACAAATTAATCTCTATTATCACTTAATTGTAAATCAAAATCATCTTCTTGTTTTGAAGAATTTGAATCAAACTTAGGCTCTTCTTCAGATCTCTGGCCCTCCTCATCGTCTCCAGCTAAAATTTCAACATATTCATTACACGAATTGTTTAAAGGTTCGTTATCCTCATATATGACAGATGTATTTATTTCATAAGCCTCTTCTTGAAACGCTTCACTTTCAATTCTCTGTTTTCCTTTTTCATGTGATTAAAAAAACGCATCTAGGTTTAACTTTGCAAATAGCCAACCAATCTGACTTATCTTGTCATAAGCTGGAAAAAGTGACATAATACACCTAGATTGTAGCACCCCTCTTATCGTAGGGTACACACCGGGACGCCCGCAGGTCATTTCGATACATAACCTACGATAAGGGTGAACTACGATCAATCACAACTAACTCCTCACATGGCATCAAAATTAAACATTAGTATAAAAAT
>JAOSBN010000005.1:44458094-44475911 GCA_027563595.1 Erythroxylum suave | reverse complement strand
GGATCTCTTGATTTCTCAATCTCTCCAATTGTTTCTTGTCGATCTCTGTTCTCTTCCTCGCTCCTGTCTGCCAACCCTCGCTCGCCTCTCTGTCTCGAAAACAAAAACTGTTTATCTCTTCGCCCACTCTTCTATTTAAAACCCAGAACCGTCGAATTAACAGCTTCACACGGGCCGTGTGAAATTACACTGTCAGACCGTGTAATTCTCGGGTAAAAAGCGTTTATCTGCTATCTTCACACGGTTAGACCGTGTAACTTACGGGTACAGAAGCTTGATCTGCTGCATTCACACGGACCGTGTGAAATCACACGGTTAGACCGTGTAACTTACGGGTACCTGCAAAAAATCACAAAACAACGGAGCAGTACCAATTTCACAAAGACTTTGGAAAAATCCACACTAATTTATGTAAAAACTATGACAAAATAGATCTAGAAATTAATAAAAACATCAACTTATCACATAATGAATAAAAGCTTCAACTCTCTCAACAAATTCATGAATTAATGAAATCATCACGTGATAATCGTCTATACATCCAAAATCTATCAACATAGCTCATTTCTACCAAACTGTTAATTTAAATTAGTGATTTCATAGTTTGTATCCTTCATGGCACCCCAAATTTCACTAAACATCTAAATTTTACACATCTCCTAAGTATTAACCAATTTAATTAATCACCTACAATTGATTTCATAACTATGGTACGTGACATTGTTTACACCGGTGAATCAAGAAAACAAGTTCTCGCTATAACTCTTAGGCTCATGGAATATTTCACCGATACGCCTCACGGGAGTTGTATCACGGGTTTCTAACCTATATACTATCCTAGGGGTTTATTATGGAACAAATTGTCTTGTCTATGAAATGTATTACTTCCTTGTGCTAATAATATGTTTGCATTAATCACATTGAATTCGATCGATTAATCATAGTAATTAATCACCTACAATTAATCGATCGAATTGATCGATCGAATTAATCGCCTACAATTGATTTCAAAATTATAGTACGTGACATTGTTTATACTTATGAATCAAGAAAATAAGTTCTCTCTGTGACTCCTAGGCTCGGGGAGTATTTCACCGATAAGCCTCACAGAAGCTGCATCACAAGTTTCCAGCCTATATACTATCCTAGGGATTTATTATGGAACGAATTGTCTTGTCTATGAAATGTATTACTTCCTTTTACTAATAATATGTTTGCATTAATCAAATTAAAGTTTAAGTATTAATCGTAGTAATTAATCACATACAATTAATCGATCGAATTAATCACTTATAATTGATTTCAAACTGAATCCACATACAGTAAATACTTAGACTATTACAAAAGAACATAAAAAGTCATCAATGAATATAAAAATATTCTAATCAACAACACAAATTCAAGATCCCCTTTATATTAACAGTAAATCCAACGGTATCATAATCATATTATTAAAGCAATACATATGATAAATATTAATTAATTACACAACTAACCTGAATAGATGGATAGCTTCAAACTACGACGAAGAAAGATCAATGACGCTCTTCAACACAATACAGGGCTTGTGAAAAAGAATATGAAACATTTAATCTAATACACTTGTGGTAATACAATATGATAAACTAATGTAAGAAAAAAGATAGAATACTTAATAATTGTTGTATTAACTCAAAGCAGAAGAACAAATGTATCATAATCGTATTATTAAAGCAATGCATATAGTAAACAACTGTATTATATTAAATATAACAATAATTATTATTACTAAAAATTAAATTAATAAGAACAATAAAACTAATAATATTAAAAAATTAATGACAATAACAACAACAACAACAATAATAAAAATAAATAAACAATATGAATAATAATAAGTACAAAAGTAGTAGTAGTCGTAGTAATAATAGTAGTAGTAGTAGTAATAATAGTAGTAGCAGTAGTAGTAGTACTAATAATAATAATAATAATGATACAAATAATATATTTAATAATAATCAAATTAATAATAATAATAATAATAGAATAAAAAATAAATACGAATAACAAATTTAATAATAATAATAATAAATCATATAAGAATCATTATAATAATAATAATATTATTATTATTAACAATAAACTGAATAAGAATAATAAATTTAATAATAATAATAATAAATAAATAAATGGTACAAATAATAAATTTAATAATAATAAAATTAATAATAAGTAGAAAATTACCATTAACAACAATAACAACAACAACAACAAATAAATTTAATAATTAGTAGAAAATTAACAATAATAATTATTACTAATAATATGAATAATAAGATTAATAAAACTAATAATATTAATAATTAATAATAATAATAATAATTAATATTTAATGACAATAATAATAATCATAGAGTTAATTATAATATGAATAATAATAAGTAGAAAAGTTATAATAACAATAAATTTAATAACAATAATATATTTAATATTACTAATAATAGTAATAATAACAATAATAAATATAATCGATAAAAATAATAAATTTAATATTAATAAAATTAATAATAAGTAGAAGATTAATAAGCAGAAAAAAATAAATTTAATACACACTTCAAATTAAATATACACTTCAAATACACAATCTCAAATATACATTTCAAATACACAATTCAAATACAATTCAAATAGACACTTCAAATACACAATTCATATGCACACTTCAATTACACAATCCCTTCTCTTCAATATCAAATACATACTTCAATCTCAAATCCCTTCTCTGCAATCTCAAATTCACACTTCAATCTTAAATTCACACTTCAATCTCAAAACCCTTCTCTTCAAAATATTACAACAAATTTTTATTACAACAAAACATTACAACAATCATAAGGGATATTTTATCGAACATCTCATAGGCAATATGTATAATCTCTAACTAATCACAAAACAAATGCATTTTTCCATTATTTACCAACAACAATACATGTAGTAAACAAATCAACCAACAATGATACAAAAAACGCATACACCAACAATAATCACACAAAAACCGCCAAAACACCAACGGTTAGATATATAAAAGCTGCATTTTTTTGGAGAGAAAATACACCCAATAGAGAGCTTATCGAAAAATAACGCACGATGGGCCAGAAAACGAGTAGAAACTGATGACGAAAGTAAGGAGAATCGCCCAAAACTGACGACGGAGGAGAGAAGAAGAAGAAAATAACAAGGGGGCAGCGTCGGGTTAAGAAGATAAATCAAAGGACGTCGTTTGGTTTAAAACCAAATGACGTCATTTTATTTATTAACAAGTTGTCATTTATTGATGGAATATATTTTTCGTCGGTATTTAAATTCATCAATTAATTACCCACTACATTTTACCACTTCATTTTGTGACGGATCACGATGTCCGTCGGTAAAGTAGACTGCATCTTAACGACATATATTATTCCGTCGATAAATAACCGACTTTGATTTTTAAACAAAGCAAAATTCACCAACGGAATCATTTTCGTCGAAAAATGTCCAACGCTATTTAATTGCAGGAATCATTTCCACAATTTTTACCGATGGGAATAGTCACGTCATTGCTATATGTCATCGAAAATTTTGTGCGAAATTCTTTCTCTCCACTTTTACCCACGACAATTATGTCCGTCACAAAATCTAAACTTTAACGACATATTTACCAACGCACTTTTATATTCCGTCACGATTTTCATTCTATAGGTAAATTTTTGCCGCTAATTTATGATTTTCTTATAGTGCACGATAACATGTACAAATACAATTATACTTTGTAAAGAATTCTATTACAGAAAGACTATAAGAGACTCTTGTAATTACTCAATCATTCTCCAACAAATTGCTCTAATGTTTGTCCAGCCGATAATTCTTACATTTACTCTCAGCTCATGCCCAGACTAATATTACGTTAACAATACAAGGTAAAATAATAATAGTAACTTTAAGATTTTAAATTACAAATTATAAATTGTTATGAGAATTATGAATAATTTTAAATAATACTGTAAATTGTATAACCAATCATTAAAAGCTTCGTGGCCTTATTGCATCAATAACGTTTTAATTGTTTTTTTTTAAATATATTTGATTGAACATTATGAATCACGTTAGGATGAACTGAGATTCGGATTAGAGGGAAGGCTTGACGTCATTTGATGCGCAGTCGACCCTAACCTAATTTCATTTTCATTTATCGACAATGTGATTGGTTCTATTCATCGACATCTAATCAATCCGATAAAATAAACGCAACTGACTGATTCCATCTTTTCTCTTCTTCTTTAAGTATCTGTCGAAAGCAATACGGTACTTGTAGCTCTAATTAAACGGACCAGCTAGTTGGTTGGAGGGATGGAACGAGTAGCAAGCTACAAACGTTCCCATCCCACATTGCTAAAACACAATACATGAGGGGGGTTTCGTGATTACAAAATGCAACTGGAGACCCGTTTCAAAGCATACCTTTCTCGGCCTTTTGGCTAAGATCAAGTGTAGTATCTGTTCTTATCAGTTTAATATCTGATACGTGGGTCATTGGCCCACATGATATTAAATTACTTTTTGTAAGGGAAAGATCCGTTACAGTAGCTTGCTACTGGGATCTTTAAGCGTCGCCCATGCGTTGCACTATTGCAAGGGCCTGGCGCACCCTCCAAGTCTTAAGTTAAACTTCGTCCTAAGTTGGAGTTTTGTAGAATACAGTAAACTTGTTTTGATGAGTTGCGGTCTTAAATGGGTTGACATTTAGTAAAATGGACCTTTGGAATAATATCAAGCCCAAATTGGATCTGAGTAAATAAGATTTGGTTAAAGCTGGAACTGTAACAGTAAAACAATTTTGACCTAAGTCCATGATGGTGATGTAACTGTAACAGTAGTACAGATATGAAGTGGAAACGGCAGTGTTTTTGTAACACTGACATAACCTCTAAGTGCTGCAAACCTCAATTCAACGGTTATCTCATGGCTTTTTCCGTTTGCAAAATCCCGTGTTTGCTTTCGCCTACTTCTGCAAGCCCTTGTTTGTCTATACAACAACACCAACTACTGGGATTTGGGCTCCGCTGGAAGATTTACGAGTACCCTTATCGAAAGCGTTTTAAAATATGCGCTTGTTCGGTGAAAAAGTCCAGGTTTTCTTAAGTTTTTTTTTGACGTTTTTGTTGCTTAGTTGAGAGTTATTTGATGGGTAGGTTTCGCTCATTTTAGATTGAAACTGGAAATGGTGATGCAGGAGAAAGGTGAAGAGTAATGCGGAGCTTTGCAATGATATTCGCGAATTTGTAATGGCTGTCGGACTTCCAGATGATCATGTCCCAAGTATGAAGGAGCTCTCCGATCATGGAAGGTTTTCCGTTTCTCCTTTTGATCTTTTTATTTTTATATTTTTTGCAGAAATGGGAAAATGCTGTTTTCTATGTTGGCTTTGATTGTATGTTTGAGTCTCGCTCTGTAACGGCACGTGTTATTTCAAAGGGTTTCCAATTTGAATTTGTTTGAAAGTCTGCCTTCTAATCCGGGTTGATGATATTAACAAATGTAATGAGTTGTCAGCTTTGATGTCATGAAGAACAGTGTATCCCAAGTAAAGATATGGTAATAACTCACTGAAGTAGTTTAATCTCAAGGGAATTAGCCGATTGGCTTATGCAATAATAGCTTGTCCATGAAACTTGTTTTCTTTATACGCATTAGAGGTCTTTCTTTTTCTGTTTTTGCTTCGGAAAAAAAAAATTGTAGACCTCTCTGAACTTGATATGAAAATAAACCGGCAATCTTGCCTTCATACTTGCATTTTTCTACTCAAAGGGAATTTTAAAAAATGATTTTAACCAGTTTCTTTCCCTTTTATTATAGGACTGACCTTGCAAACATTGTGAGAAGGAGGGGATATAAACTTATTAGGAATCTTCTTTCAAGCTCGGTGAAAGCAGATACTGATGTTCCTGATTTGGAGAAGAGATCAACTTATGAACAGGATCTAAGCAGTGCTTCTAAGGGTATACCAACATATCTATATATGTTCTTATTTACATTTTTTCCATTGCTGCCGTTGTTGATAGCTTTCTGCTATTTAAAAGGTCAGGATGAGAAAGTGAGGGATGCAATGGAAGATGCTTTGGAGCCATCTAATGTTCTGACTGCATCCGGCCACTCTGACAGTTTAGTAGTTGATTTAGAACATGGCTCTGGTGATCATAGTTATATTTCTTTGGGGATACCTCTCAATTCTTCTTCAGAAGAAATGACCGTTTCTAATCTAGACAAGCAAGATGAAGATGTTCAAAACATGACTGTAAGTGGTTCCTTGCCAACGGTCTCTTATGCTACAGAACCTCAAGATGAAGACATCAAACATGTAAAAGATGGATCCAAGTCAGGGCAATCAAGTACTGTAGAACCACAGGATAAAGAGATTTGTGGAATGGTTGAGGATATTTCCTTGGAAACTGAAGTCTCTGTTGTGAACAACAATCAATATAGTTTGAATGTGTATGAAAATATCAGTTCTGATGAAAATAACAGCAAGCGTGGACAAACTTCAGCCAATTTCCCCTTGGAGAATGACGTTTTGCCCCATTCAAAATATCAGGATGAGAACAAAAAAAATATGGCTGAAGAAACTTTGTCTGCAACTGAATATTCAGACACAAAAGATTATGACAATTACGCTGATTCTGTTCCTGGATGCAGCAATACCAATCATGGTTTAATGCCAATGCACTCAACACAGGCTTCAACGTTGGAGGAGGTGGCGGCAAAATTCATAGAGAGTGGAGATTTGGATGTTATTGAAGGTGAGTTTAACAAAATGCAATTAATCTTGGTTCTGTTTAGTATGAAAACAATCATGCAGTGGGGCTCAAAGTTGTTCACTTAAAGAGTAACTGAATCTGCTTCAATTTATTTTGTTGTTACCTGGTTTTGAAGTTTCATATTCTCTTCAGTGCATTCATGGTGACTTTCTTGACCTGGCATACTTGCAGGTATATCTTCCATTTAAAATGCTAATACATTCTTCAATGCTATGCCACTGTGTTCCTTGCAATGATGAATTCTGATGCAGCTCCTGTCAAAGTAAATTGGAATTTGAATCCTTTTTGTTTGTGCCTAGTGAAGCTAACCAATAGGGCATACTTGTGTATCAGATGATGCCTATGGAATATTAAAAGAACGTGATGCGACATTAAACGAGGGATTTGATCTAAACAAGCCAACTGACATGCTATCGAAGAACCCTTCTGAGGAGAGCTTTAGGCATGCTTTTAGCATGAGTAATCCTGCTTCAACAAAGAATGGGATTATATCCAGAACTGAACTTGCTGCGGCAGATGACCTTCTTAGGTTTGCATTGTATATACACTTACAAGGACCAGATTTATGGTTTTAGATGTGCTCCTACTTCTTGTTTGATGCCATTATGTGAGATCTCCTTTTTTCTTCTTCTGTGCATTATAAACGTAGAAGTGTGAATTAGTTCTTCTTTTCCATGCTAAATAACTAAGATGTATCTTGCTCAACAAGAATACTGGAACTTGTTGGATATTTGTTCTTCTAATCCAAGATAGCTTTATTGGGTATTGGATTTACAGTTGATTCAAGTTATCTTTTGACTTTTCTGGTGACAATTTGGTAGATTGTAATCAAGACTGCTATTTATTTAACTCTTTTTCTAAAGTAATTTGCATTTCTCCTCTCTAATTCCATTTATTTTCCTGTTTTTTTTTTTTAATTGTAGGGATGGCTGTTCGGCAGCTGATGCTTATTCTGACAAGGAGTTGGATGCTGTGGTAGATTTACATCTTCCATTCTCATTGTTGATATTGTTATGCTTATTATCAGCATACTAGTCGGGTTATCATGATTTGAGTTTGATTTAGTGCTTATTAACTTCTTATTCATAGGTTTTTTTCCTTGTCCAATGCAGACTACTGGAGGACAAAATCAGGTTGACATTAACCATCTCAAATCCATGCTGGTACCATTATATATGTTCCCTTTAAGCTGTCTTGCCTTTCACTTACAATTGCACCATGTCTAGAGAATAACTCATGGACGAATTTGTTTAATTGCATATTCTATCTGCTCAGTATGAGAAGGAGTTAGAGTTATCTCGGTTGAAGGAACTAGTTGACAAGGAAAAGGTATATGCCCACCAGTCATTTTATTCAATTTGTGAACAACACTGTAAGTAGACTCGATAATTGGTACCAAGTATGACATTGTTGGGCAAGAACCACTTGTGCCTTCACTATAATAAGGAAATGAGACCCAAATGCTGAAGTATTTGTTTAGTAGAAACTTATGCTATTGAACTGGCTTGTCTAGTGAATAAGCACCAAGTGTGACATAAAACTTAATTGGCTTTAGGATTGAAATGAAATTCCTCCATATAGTTTCTTTTTTTTTTAGAATGGAGGAACCCGCAGCTACTATTTTTTGGAACGCACACTGGTTAAACTTCTGGATTGATGCAATAGCTTGCAAATCACACCAACTAGGTACCACACTAGGCAAGTCCTGTATGACAGGCTCGATCGAAAGTGTAAGTGGGGGGATTTGAACACAGAACCTTTTAGTCCCATGCCCCCTCCCATTCTACCAACTCGACCACCCCTAGGGGGCTCTTCCATAAAGTTCTGTTATTTGATCCCTTGTGTATTCTAATTCTTGCTTAGTGTGTTCCCTTCTTTTCACAATAAAATCCGTTTTGTATAACACTTGGAAAATGGGTTCAATATTTTCTGCTTGCTGATTGTGGCAACCACTTATTCATGTCCATAGTTATTGTTTCAAATTTGTGCAAATGATGTCATAACGAAGAATTTAGATAAATCTAATTTTTTGCCTACAGCTTGCTCTTTCTGATTTGCAAACAAAGGCTGAAAAAGAAATAAGCAAAGCTCAGAAACTTATCTCAGAAAAGGATGCTGAATTAATTGCTGCTGAAGAAAGCCTTTCTGGACTAGTGGAGGTATTGTCCAATTGAATTTGTTTTTCCATATTAAAAGAATGCGCCAGAGGACAATGGCTGACTTAGCATCTCTAGTTTACTTCTGGACACAGAAAGGGACTTCTAATAGTATATGCTAAAAATGAGTATCAATAACCAGAATAGATAATACTGGTAGTTAAGGGGTTGTTTTACTGTGTTGCTTTTTGGGTGTTAATATGATCAAGGTAAATGTAAGAGCATTAAACAACGTAGTCATCCTTGACATCTTGAGTTGAAAAATAGTGACGTAACTCAATTATTCAGTAAATTCCTGGACTCCTGTGTTCCAAACTTGATCGCCAGTGAAGGGTGCATCAATCAATGATCCTACAATATATTTCATTATTGGTCATTTTGTCAACTATGGAGCTACTGTCTTCTGAAGATTCTGTTTAGGATGCATTTCCACTGAGGTTGCTGACTGGATGTCAGATCTTATCAGGTTAAGATCCAATACTGTGGAGAAGGTGATGCTGTGGAGGTGACTGGCAGCTTCAATGGTTGGCATCACCGAATTAGAATGGATCCTCAGCCATTTGGTACTGTTAGAGATTCCAGTGGATCAAGGTTTTACAACATCCTCTCTTCTATTTAAGTACTCCTAAATAAAGATGCATTCTTGTTAGCTGTTGCTGTTTCCTTTTATTGGAACATCAATTTGTGTTCAGCCAGTTTTCTGCATATTCTTCTTGCATGGCAGCTACACTCTCAGTCCTTTTGGTCATTTAACTAACTGATTCTGAAATCCGAGTATTTGGACATTTGATTGCTTTTGTATATTCTAATATCTCTCCTCTTTTTTCCTTTTATCTTGGAATATGGCAGTTCATTTTTCCCCTATCAAAAGTTTCAACTATTTCACTTTTATGATATGTTCAAACAGGAAATCAAGAGTTTGGTCAACGATGCTGTGGCTTTATCCTGGAGTATATGAGGTTAAAACTTATGTTAACTAGAATTGATGATGCGGCGGTTCTACTTATCTGACTAGTTATAATCAGTCCACTGATAGGCTGTTGAACTGTCAACTTTGTTTTCATTATGTCATTATTTTACTTGATAATTTATCAGTTAATAGTGTCAATGGGCAGTGGGTAGACGTATCAAACAATTTTAAGCGAGTTAGGTAGAAGTACACATCAGAGGCTGTTTGGCATTGGTACCTGAAATTGATATTCCAATAAAATTCTAAAAGGATTGATTTGTGATAGCCATCCTCTGGAGATACCATTTTCTGTAACTTAAAATGCCTGTTTATGACAAGATGGTCCTGGTTCCTGGTGAGAATCTAATTAAATCATGTGGAAAGATGAACTCAAATCTGTAGATCTGATGCTAAGAATTGTTTATGCACTGGCTTGGGGGCAGACTGCTAACTGTGCAGTTAGTAAACAGTTCATTGACTATTGAATGATCTTATGTAAAACGTTGCATCTTCTGAAGAATTATCCATCTTCAAAGTTTGCGTACCAATATTCTAATGTGACATGAACTAGTTCTTTACTGCATAGTTTTGTTATTGCAGATAAAATTCATTGTTGATGGCCATTGGAAAGTTGATCCTCTGCGGGAGGTAGTTACCAGAAGTGGAATTTCTAACAATATCCTAAGGGTTGATGGATGATAGAGGGAAGAATACCCTAGTTATATCTACCCTTAAGGTAAATGAAAAGTTTTCTTCTCACAATCCCTTAACCATATTATAGGAAGCCTTTTTCCATCCCTGTCATATGTCAGTTTTGCATGGTGAGGCTGTGAAACCAGATGAAGTTTATTAATACTAATTACCAACTTACTGAGATTTATTGCGTAGTCAACATCTAACCATAGGATCTAAGGAATCATTCTTTTCCTAGATATGCTCGCCTTTATGTAGTTGCAATTTGCAAAGCTCTGTCTCTGCCTTTTAAAACGTTTTACTGTAATGCATTGAATTTTGTAAATGCATTTCCTTGCAAAGTAAAATGAATATTTGACCTCTATTATGATCGTTCTGGTGTGAAAAACTTCCGTGTACAATTTGTTTTCTGTCATTCTTTTCTTTTCCTTCTTCAGTACAGCCGGGTTTGTTAGTCTCTAAAGTTTACCAGTCATTTACACGGAATAATCTTAAATTGAGTCATTCAAAAACTTTGCAAGTGTTTTACGCTACTGATTAAAATTTAGAATCTTTACGCCACAGGATTTGGTGAAAGATATTAGAGCTCTTGACCCTGTACAAACAATGAAGACATGCAAGCAGGCTCTAGATTTTGGATTATCACCAACTTTTCTACCTTCAGAAAAGTGTATATGATCAAATCTGCTTCAGATAAGCCAACACCTGTAGCTAGGAACTGGGCACCCGCAGATAGGGGGATCTAAGGCTTGCATTGGACGGGCATGAAGATGAAACTGAATGGAGGACATGAATTGCCTGAAACTGAAGCGGTACTGTAAATAGGATAATAAGGTCACTGAATGTGTAGTTATTCGGAGTTGGGCTCATGCATGGTGTTGTAGGAGCAATGAAATTTTGCTTGGGTGAAATGGTGTTAATATCTTGAAGCAATGTCTTTCAGTTTCTAACCCTCGTGATATAACTTTGGAATACGTTTCAGAAAAATTTCTCCGAAGTTCTTCATTATGGCATCATAAGAAAATAAAATGAAAACTGCTATTTGCTGAATTCTAATATCAACGAAGTTCTTATAAACTTGAGAATTCTGCATCTCACTACAAGTTCTGCATCTCACTACAAGTGCTCAAGAAAGGAAACTAAGAAAGAGGAAACTCAGGCTTTGAATAAGGAGCCCAAGAAGATGGAATGTAAAGTCTTGTATGCTCAGGTTTTCAACATAACGTAAGCATTACTTGTAACAAAAAACCAAATTATATTCCAAGAATTATTATCGTCACCGCCGCAGAGGTAACCCCTTTTACGACAAACGGGTCCACTAATGCCAAAAAGCTTGGAACAGCAAACAAAGGCTCGGGAGCGTGTGGAAACCACGCAAGAAGACTCATTCTAGTTAATTGCGAAGGCGTGTCAAAAGCGTCGCCTTTCTTCTTAGCATACCTCTTCTCTATATCTTCGAATTTCCTTTTCTTCTTCTAACTTCCATCCCTATCACAACCGGAGGTAGATAGTTCCAAGCCTCTTTTGAGTGTTCTGTGTTCTGAAAATGGCAGTAGTTAGCACTCCCATGCCTCTTTCTTTGAAAAATGCTTATTTTCTTCCTCCTTCATCATTTCCTCGTGCTTCTGCCACCGAAACTTTCTTTAAAATCCCATCTAATACTAGAAAGAGAGGATTTTTCCGGTCATCTTTCTGCTTGAGGAATGAGCACGTTGAAGGTGTTGATAGTAGTAGGACTGAAGAAATTAAGCGCCTGAACGAGTCTAAAGAGACACTACTGTATTCCTTCGCTCCTCTGCCGTTGCTATTTGCGGCTGCACTTCCCGGAGGTAATGTGATATTGTCATTTACAGCAAACTATGATCTTTAGGTGACTACTGTGATATTGAAAGTTAACTTATACGATTTGCCGGAGTAATGCCATATCTTGAAACTGTTTAGTCTGATAATGTTCGTGAAGCAGACTAATATACTTGAAGTCCATACACAGTGTACTTAATTGGACGTAAATCGGCCGGTCACGTACTTTGTTTATCCCCTTTTCCCAACTTTCTGTTGGGTGTTCCTTACTATCGAACTAAGTTTCAGTTGTTAGGGCTAGAATTGGTCCGTTTTGGACACTTGAAGACTTAGAATGTAAAGCTTAAGAAAACTTGGGTACACATCTGGTATATGTTATCAATCGATCTGTGAGTGACTTTGGGTGCATTACTTATCCAAACGCCATAGGAATTGCTATGGTTCTCATAGCTTGGAGAACTTCACTTCTGAGACATTCCTATATTCTCAGAGAATGGTGAATTGCAAGTTTCTAATTGCTTATTGAACATTTGAAAATCTGAACAGCTGGTACTGTGAGGTCTCTCTTTGGGCCTTTTGTTGAGCTGGTGAAGTCTTGGAATCTTCCTGACTGGCTTGTGCATTGGGGTCACCCAGGCAACATGGTGTAGTTCTTCTACTTGATGATGAACACCCTTTTATTCCGATCCCTATCAAGTTTCTGATGCGTTTGTCCTTACTGTCTTGCTGCAATCTCTAGGCTGTTGTGCTTTTTGCAATGGGTGGTTATGGAACATATCTTGGCTTTCGAATCCGTTACTCCGATGATGTGGTATGAGAATCTTACTTAAGACACGACATGTTTGTAACCCAGTGCATGTCCTGAGTTTGTTTGATATACGTTCAGGAGGAGAAGGCCTATGCCAAAGAGCTGCACCCTAAACTTCTTGGAGGAATGTTTTTCTTCTTTGCCCTTGGAGCAACTGGTGGAATAACATCTTTGCTCACTTCCGATAAGCCCATCTTGGAAAGGTGAGAACTTTGATGATTATTCGGCAATCGTTTCAGTAATTTATTTCAGAATAATAATGTCTGGCAATGGGTTTGCACTTGCAGTCCTCATGCTGTGACAGGTTTCATAGGCCTGGCTCTCTTGACTATCCAAACCATTCTGCCTGCATTGTTTGAGGTAATTTACATATACTATATCATCTTACTCTTTGTTGCCTGTAGTTTGTGGATCTACTCAAGTTTTGGTTTTAATGTGTCCAGGGAAATCCAGGATTAAGAAATATTCATGGGATCTTGGGCAGTGGGATCATGACCCTGTTTCTTATCCATGCTGCCCTTGGACTCCAACTTGGTCTTAGTTATTGATCATATGCAACATTTTGTTAGCGTTCAATCTAGCTTCGTTATTGTTCCTCCATGAAACCCTTTTCATAAACCATAATATTATACAAGAAAAGAAAACGTGTAACATCTTTTTTTTATTGTATATTTATTTGTTGGGCTTGTGTTGGGCTGGGCTGGGACCAATTTCTTAAATTCAAAGTATGAAATAACGTTTATTTAGAAGTGTTAGTTAAGCTGTTAATTTCGGGCTGGGCTAGATCAAGCCCACGCCCATTTTCATCCCTAATATTATTAACGTCACGTAATTAATGAAATGAAGTTGCAAGACCTGAGATTGAAGGTTTCAAATAACCTGTGTCAATAGACTCTACTCTGCTCTCACAATGGTACATTGGACAGGTTGTTCTGCATTGTGGGAACTGGGAACCGATTAATACCCCAACGGTATGAAACGAGATCCGAACACATGATCCGCGTCCCCGTTAGGAGCAAATGGGGCCCAACCCCAGTAGTTAAGGAGACCCATCTGGCCAACAATCATGGCGACCTACACTCTATCTTCCATTCTGTTCATGTTCTCCAATCCAACGTGGCCCCACAGACTGGACGGTTCAGATGAATTAACGAGATCTCGTGAAGGAACTGGCCGATATAAACGGTGAAACGCAAAGAGCGAGTCAAACGACGCCGCGACTTTTATATAGTTATCGAAAACTAACAGGCCCGTTCTCTTCTCCCTTTCCATTCACTCTCTCTCCTACACTGTCTCTTCGTCAGGTTCTACGTTGTTAAGGTGCGCCTTATTTCAATCCCCTTCCTTTAGAACTGGCTTAATTTCTCTGGGTTATTGTAATTTGCTTATTCATTGGTGTGGGATCATCCATTTTGTTTTATAGTTTGTGCAGAGTCATTAAATGTTTGTGTGTTGTTGAGTTGATTGAGATTCTGTCTGATACTTTGTTAGGCAATGGATACGTTCTTGTTCACTTCTGAGTCTGTGAACGAAGGCCATCCCGACAAGATCTGTGACCAAGTTTCGGATGCAATCCTTGATGCATGTCTGGAGCAAGACCCAGAAAGCAAAGTTGCTTGTGAGACATGTACTAAGACCAACATGGTTATGGTTTTTGGTGAGATCACTACCAAGGCTAAAGTTGATTATGAGAAGATTGTTCGTGACACTTGCAGGGGCATTGGATTTACATCTGCGGATGTTGGGCTTGATGCTGACAATTGCAAGGTCCTTGTCAACATTGAGCAACAGAGTCCTGACATTGCTCAAGGGGTTCACGGCCATCTCACCAAGAAACCTGAGGACATTGGAGCTGGTGACCAGGGCCACATGTTTGGCTATGCCACCGATGAGACAGCCGAGTTCATGCCATTAACTCATGTCCTTGCCACCAAGCTTGGTGCCAAGCTCACAGAGGTCAGAAAGAACAAGACCTGTGCTTGGTTGAGGCCTGATGGTAAGACCCAAGTCACTGTTGAATATCGCAATGAAGGTGGAGCTATGGTACCAACTCGGGTTCACACCATTCTTATTTCAACCCAACATGACGAGACTGTCACAAACGACCAAATTGCAGCAGACTTGAAACAACATGTGATTAAAACTGTCATCCCAGCTCAATATCTTGATGACAATACCATCTTCCACCTCAACCCTTCCGGTCGGTTTGTCATTGGTGGACCACATGGAGATGCAGGACTTACTGGCCGCAAGATTATTATAGACACTTACGGTGGATGGGGTGCTCATGGTGGAGGTGCGTTCTCTGGGAAGGATCCCACAAAGGTGGACAGGAGCGGTGCATACATTGCTAGGCAGGCAGCTAAGAGCGTGGTGGCTTCTGGACTTGCACGCCGTTGCATTGTTCAGGTTTCATATGCCATTGGTGTACCAGAGCCACTGTCGGTTTTCGTGGACACTTACAAAACTGGAAAGATTCCTGACAAGGATATCTTGGCATTGATTAAGGAAAACTTTGATTTTAGGCCTGGAATGATTTCCATCAATCTAGACCTCAAAAGGGGAGGAAACTTCAGGTATCAGAAGACAGCTGCATATGGTCACTTTGGCCGTGACGATGCTGATTTTACTTGGGAAACTGTGAAGCTCCTCAAGCCGAAAGCCTGAGGCAAGGCCTTCAGTTTGTATTTTACTAGTCGGGGAGAATAAAGAAGCATCAGCGCATGATCTCTGATTGCATACACGTCAGTGTGAGGCCGGACACATGTGTGCTCGTTGAGTACCTATTTTAGAAAGGAATAGCAATTTCCCTTGTATGTTTGTCTATTGTTGTTTTCCTATTTATTAACCTGCTGTCATTCATTCATTTGTATTTGTCAACTTTGGGATCGAAAATTTTTCAAGGCTTTACCAACTTTGAGATTATAATACCAAAATCAACATGGAGAATTCGAATCCAATCAGAGAATGTTCTTTCAAATCTAATATTAACAACGGGTACAAGCACGAGTACAACGAAAAGAACATCATAACGTCTAAGTTGATTCAAAGAGGAGTGGAGAAAGGATAACAATATTATGAGTGCAACCACAGGCGGTCGTGAAGGCGCTCTTCTCCGGCACCGAACATCTCATCAACTCTTTCGCCGTCACGGTAGAACTGAAAAGTAGGAGTGTAGCGAATGTGTTGAGTGGTTTCAGGGCATTCGTCTATGTCTGCATACACAAATGAAAGCTTCGGAAAGTTGTTGCTGAGGCGGCAAAATGCAGGAAGTATTTGGCTACACACACCACACCTGACAGCCAAACAATTAGAGTAACCAACGCGAAAGAAGCACACCATCAAACACTTTACATGCACGAAACGAAGCCATAAAATGATAAAGATAATAAAAAGAGTGCGTGCGTGTGTGTGATATGGCTCACCATGAAGCGCCATAGTTAATGGCTGCCTGCAAAGCAAGATACAAAAATGAATTCATTGTTGCTCTGAAGAAAACAAAAGAGGTGGAGGAGGGGAGAAGCTGGGAGAATAGAGACTTTACAGAGGTCTTCGACGACTTAATGTGGTTAAGAATGTTGAGGAGGTTTTCATCGCTGGAAGCAATTTTGAGGTTTCCATGGCGATTCACAGGCAGCTGCAGAGCAGACGTGTTCTGCTCAACTCTTTTCTTCTCGTCATTGGCTTCCATATTATTTTCACTCTGTTTCTTCCTCTTCGCAGAATCGGGAGCTATGTAGCTACCTAGGAAAACAACTTTTAGTATTTTTATAATTGCCAAAGCACAAAGCACCAGTGGTCTAGTGGTAGAATAGTACCCTGCCACGGTACAGACCCGGGTTCGATTCCCGGCTGGTGCAATTAGTGTAGAGCTATGACGACAAATGCGCCTCTTGTGATGGGTAGGGCTCATCACGACCTTCTGACTTACAGATCAACTCTGGCGTTGCTGAGCTCTTTCATTTTTTCAAAATTCAATATTAATTATTTTAAATAACTAAATTTATATAATTAAAATCTATTTAAATGGATGTTTAATCAAATTTTATTTATATCTTTTAATTATTATGTATTATAAAATAAAACGAAAATAGCTTTATAAAAATTAAAAATGACATAAGAATGTTTTTCATAGGAAATCCAAAAATTTTGAATTTATTAAATATATATACTTATAATAAGATTATTATAAATATTCTCTATATATGTATTTTTAAAGTTAATTTGATTTTGAAAATGTTAATAATAAAATTTGAATGCTCACAACAAATAACATATATTTATAAGAAATAAAATTGATTTAGAATAATATTTTTATTTATTTTAATAGCTATTATAATCAATATTCTGAATACCGTACCGGACTCGGTACCGGATTCAGTTCTGGTACGATACTGTACCGGTACCGGACAATACTGGGTACCGTACCGAACAATTTTTTATATTTATAAAATAGTCCCTGAAATTTTAAAAATTTGTAAAATAGTCCACTGATATATTATACAGTTATATACTGTACAGTTTACTGTTTACAAGTTTACATCAACCTTATTTCCAAAAATCTTAATAATAAATAAT
>JAOSBN010000005.1:44422840-44457994 GCA_027563595.1 Erythroxylum suave | reverse complement strand
GGTTAAATTTTTTTTTAATTTTACAAATCAGTCCCTAGCTTTTTCAGATTTTCCGGTACCAGCCGGTATTGTCCGGTACCGAGCAAAAACCACCGGTATCGGGCAGTATTTGCCAACAGTACCGATGGGGGTTAGTTTCGTACGAAACGGTATTCATACCGTTGATTATAATTATTCTTTATTGGGAAGTGTATTGAGATTTTTAAAATTGGTCTTTTAAATTTACAACGCAAAACCTTAAAACTTTTTCAAATGTTTCTTGAAATTATATATTGAAATTTATAATTATAAATTTTCATTAATTTTAAAATTTCTTTTCTTATATTTATAAATTGTATTTTATAACTAAAGAAAGTCTAAAAATCTTTTTTATTTTTATATGAAATTAACTTATTTTTTCTTCATAACATACTTATTAAAAAAGGGTCTTTTGTTCTCTTTAATAACATATTCATTAAATATTGCTCAATTTCATTTTTAATCAAATTATTTTAAGAAAAAATCACACATGTAACTTATAAATTTAAAAAATTGGAAAGTTTATTTTAATGTGAGAAGACGAATTGTCCCTCAAACTATGCTTTGGCTTCTTTTTATTCTTCTCCTGAACCAGGTCAAGTTGCTGTTGTCAATTGTCATAACCTGCATCTTACGCGGAACAATCCTCTAAACGAGTCTTACAGGACGAGCAAAAGGAAGGAAGCATGGACTCTAACCTAGAATGCACTGTTAAATAAAAAGTGTCAAAACCCAAAACGCACGCCAAACGTTTGAAGAAATGCTTTGGGAATTATGGATTAAAACAAATTAAGGGTATTTCGTCGACTTTGTGGTCTTAAAAGGTTCAAGAACATGTGTGGAGTTATTATGGCATGAAGGGATTATAGGGATGTTAATAGGTCGGGTTAGACCTAGGGCTGAATTGCGGTTAGGTCTAAATTTTATTTTTTAGAAAAACAAAATGACAATGGATTTAATTAGCTTAATTTAAATTTAAGAGTTGGATTGAATAGTCATATAAGTAACATTTGATTGGTCCATAAGTAAAATTAATGTCTTATATATTTCATCATTATTTTGTAACCAAAGTCTAAGAATAATAAATTTTCTAGAAAATTTAAAACTATAAGGAAATTTTTATAGAACTTTGACTCCATTTTTTTCTCCTTATCTTTAGAAATTAAGGTTTTTTATGTTCCTAAATTAGAAGGGAACTTCATATTTTTATCCATAAAATTATGATCATATCTTAATTATAAGACTTATGTTTTATTTATGTTTTATCCCTAACTCGTTCATATTCATTGTTCAATTAAGATTAAACATTAACAGAATGGAAAAACTAACACATGTTTTATTCCTTTCTTATAAAAAAGAAGTCAATCTTATAAACTAAAACATGGAGGTCCTTAAACAAATATGCAAGTAATTGTTAGAGGAAAAGTTCATTAAACTGATTCGACATGAGAATTTCATATGGAACAATACTTATGTGTATATGAAAAATGTTCAATGTGATGGTTGTATAAGTAATTATTTAATTTGAATTATGGAAATTGTTATGTCTTGATACTATTTAGGACTTAGTCTAGTGTAGCTCAATTAGTAGTCATTTAGATATGACATGAATTATATGGGGATAACTTAATGATTAATATGAAATTCTTCACCTTGAAGTAATTAAGGAGAATATTCAATTATTCTTGATTAGAGTTGATATGAGAAATTCTTGACCATATCAGAATGACACGTTATACATATTACTCTATCTCTAAGTTGTTCCACTGTATCCCCTTTCAGATTCCATCATCTGACTCTGTTACATCTCTTATGACTTTTTTTCTTCATTCAACCCTTAATTATAAGATCCAAAACCAATAATTTATAATGAGATAACAATCAAATATTACGTATAACCTTGCAATCGTTGCAACTGGGTAAATCTCTCCGCCTTATGAGGCAGTAATCAATTTGAGTTTTCATAGTTTTGCTCTTAAAAGTCACCAAGAGCTTCTTATTTTTCTTAAAAAAATAAGAGTTGATTATCACCAACTCAAATGCTACTAAGAGATCCAATAAAGTAGTCTCATTATCATTTTTATCACCACGCTCGAAACTTCTACAAGTCCATAAATATCCATCCCTGGTTACCCATATATGACCATTTAAGTCTCATTCTATAATAAATCTCTCATCAAGAGGGATATGCTTAATCTCCTCATCTAGCTCTTCTCAAAATTAGCGTTTAAGTTGTTTGTCCAACCTTACTTGATGTGCATAAGTACACACCACATTGCAAGCAACACCTTTCACTATAATCTGTAAAGACATATTCTTATAATTAGTCTTCTTTACCTCCCCAACATAATATATGATTTCTTTGACAACCAAGATGCCTATCTCATTCTGTTGTCTCGAACACCCCGAATACCAAAGTTTGAACCCATTGATCTTTTTCACTTTAGCCTCCGTTCACTTTGTCTCCTAGATGCACGTTATATGAATCTTATATTTGTCTAAAATTTTCATTAATTCCAAAGACTTTCTTGTAAGTGTTTCGATGTTCCAACGACCTATTCATATTTTATCAATATCTTCTCTTCTCTTAGACCTAAAACTCACTGATGGATTAGCCTTTTCTCTGTCATCAGAAGTTAAAGCCACTACTCCTACTCTAATGTCCAATAAAAACTATGAGAAGTATATTGCTTAAACAACATAAAACCACCATAATATACGAAACTTAAGTATATTGCATAAATAATATAAAACCATCGTAACTCACACTTGTTATTTCATCATATAAAGTTACTTATGTTGTACTTTTTTATTTATTTTTCATACATTTAAAGTTATACTATTTAATTTTATGGTTATCTTATGATTAAGTCAAGTGGGCGAATGCCATATGCAATCTAATATTATGCTAAATAATTATTTATGATTAAGTTAAATTTAATAACTAAATAGATAAACAATTAAGACTATTTATTTGACTATGTGACTTATTTATAACATAAAATTATAAAGAATATAAATTATTTCTTTATCCTACTCATTAAAAATTATGATTAATAGATGGATCAATTAAAAATTAAGTAAATGAAAAGCAGTGAAAGGAGATTAATCAATTTATTTTAAAGGTTTACAATATGTTTAACTTCACCAAACATCTTATTAATGCTTAATCAATTTATCATGTAATTAACGCTTTGCTTATATAAAATTAACTTTATCAAATAATTTCTTGCAAGTTAAGTTGGGAGAATAAAAATGTTAGAAGAGCACCGAATGACTTCACACGGTTGAGAATGTTGAGGAGGTTGTCATCGTTGGAAATAGTCCCTGACGCTTTGATGATGAGTGTCAAAAAGTTACACAGGAGCAGTGTAACAGAATCTGTGGATGGTGGTCCAGTGGTGAAATTGTATCCTGCTGTTATACCTTAAACTTTGGAGCACTTCTCTGTAAGCTTCATGATTTGCCTTAGGGGGGATGTTAGCCGGTTACACGCATGAGAGAGATATGCGAAAATAATGAGGCAAACGTAGGCGAGTGGGATCAGACTTGGTGTGAATTTTGGTAGAGTCTCAGACCTTGTGGAGATTGACTCGACCCAGGCTTCAGACTTGATGGACTAAAGACTTGGCTCATGCTTGGTTGAATGGACCATGGCTAACGGACTTGTTGTGGGAAGCATTGGATCGGACCAATGTGTTACGTAGGCTTCGACAAGATCACATTGTATAATTAGCAGATAGAGATCGTAGGGAGATCTTGGATGATGTGGCAACAACTAAGAGTTAGAGTTATAGTGGGATTCAATATCTAAAGATAGTAGAGATCTTTGAGGATAAGGATGCTAGTTTCTTAGTTGAATGTAAACTCTATCTTTCTATTGTCTTATCTTATCAGTTAGAGACCTATTTGGATGGGGGTGTCATCCAATTGATCCATGTGATGTAATCTGATAGAGATAGACGTGATCTTAATACGATCTTAGGTAGTTCAGTTTGAGTAGGACTAGGCAATTCTGTTTGAGTGAGATTCTGAATGTAATTTGGCTTTCAAGTTAGGATGCCTATATATAGCTCATTTGAGCTTTGTTCTCATCATTCAGTGAGAGAGAGCATTCTTTGTATTCTTTTGAGGGAAAGTAATATAAAGGTTGTCACTGTATCTCTTTTGTTTCCTTGTTGCCTTTATTTTCTTATTGCTTTCGTAACATTGTTTCTTCAAGTGTGCGAGGTAAACACATTGAGGGTCGTTGAAGGATGAAGTCTTGCTTAAGCGGACCTAAGTGAGATTGCCGTGCAATGGTGTTGGTGATCAACTTGATGAAAGTTCGAGTTCCAAGGTAACCTTTGTATCAACTGGTATTAGAGCCAAATTTCAAGATGGCAGTAAGCAACTTAACAGAACGAGTGACTATGGTGGAGGTACTTATTGGGCCAATTTCTCAAGGGGAGGAAGAGGTCACATCTCACAATACTCGATTCGAGAAGTTGGAGGCGCAAATCCAACAATTGTAGCAACAAATGGAGGATTTATTGAAGGCACAAGAGGAGGCCCAGTTAGAGATCACTGTGCTGAGGTGTGTCGTTGCAATGCTAGATATTGAGTTGGTTGAAAGCTCCACACCACAACTTTCTTTTGTGAAGGTACGTGAACCCAAGGTGTTCGAAGGCGTTGAAAAACTTCTTGTGGGATATGGACCAATACTTTGTAGCTATTAGGGTGCCTGATGCTGAGAAGGTCAATGTGACATTTGGATAGGGATATCAAGCTCTGGTGGAGGACGAGGACCTTTGCGGAGATCAGTGCGGATAGAACTCCCATGGAAATGTAAGTGCAGATGAAGGAGTTCAAGGATCAGTTCCTTCTCATGAATACTTCTTGACTCGCGAGATATACCTTGAAGAAGCTTAAGCAAGATGGATCGGTAAAAGATTATGTCAAATTATTTAATTCTCTAATTCTGGATATTGAGAATATGTCATACGAGGACAAGCTCTTCAATTTTCTGTCTGGGTTACAACCATGGGCTCAAATGGAGTTACGGAGGCAAAACGTGAAGGACGTGGTTGGTGCAATTGCAGTCACCGATGCGTTGGTGGTTTTTCGAATGACGAAAGAATTTAAGGGCGAGCTCTTCAAATTCTTCCAAGGGTAAAGGCCATGCCTAACAGGAGAAGATCAAGGGGAAGAAGAAGAAAGACTTTAAGAAGGGGGATTTCAAGGGCAAGGGCAAACAGAATGGAGGCTCTAAAAATTGGGAGATGTCCTCAAAGAAGGGCAAGGTTGCTTGTTACTTATGCGGTGATCAACACTTTGCTAGAGAATGCCTGAGAAAGGAGAAGTTGAATGCCTTAATTGTCGGAGAAGACGGTGAATCTTTGGAAGATGTGGCACTAAATCCGATTACCTTGCTCAATACGATTAATAGTGAGTTGGTTCCCTTTGGAAGACTAATGTACATGGGTGTACAGGTTGGGGAGAAGAACGTGACCTTAATGTCAGATATGAGTGCGACCCATAGTTTCCTAGGGAAAAATGGTTTAGCAGTTAAGAGCAATCTAACACCCAACAGTTGTGGGAATTGTTTACAACGTTCCAGTCAAAATTGGAAGTTAGCGTGCCAAGATGAACTTCATTATCATACCACTAGAGGATTTCGAGATGATATTGGGGGTCAATTTTCTCAAAGCAACAAAGATGGTGTTGTATTCGAGCTTGGGACGTATAATGTTAATGAATGATCAAAATTTCTTCTACGTGAACTATTGTAGATTCAATGGTGGAACGACAAATGCTACTACAGTAGGACATGTTTCGGCCATAATCATCGAAAAATGGTTGAAGAAAGGCATGGAGAGCTATCTCACTGTTATGTGGGAAATCAGCAAAGAGCATGTGGTAGAAGTTCCTGATACGATTGCACATTTTTTGAGGGAGTTTTGGGAGCTAATGCTGAAAGAGTAGCCAAAAACTCTTCCCCTTTGTTTTAAGGTAGATCACAAGATGGAGTTGGTTCTTGGAGTGATCCCACCTACACATGCCCTATATAGAATGTCCTTGATGAAATTAGCAGAACTTCAAATATAACTTGGTGAGTTGTTAGAGGTAGGGTTCATCCAACCATCTAAAGCCTCATAGGGCGCTCCAGTATTGTTTTAGAAGAAGCAAGACGGTACACTTCGAATATGTGTGGACTATCGAGCGCTAAACAAGGTAACGATAAAAAACAAGTATCTGATACTTTTGATTCAGGATTTGATAGACAAGTTGTCAAAGGCTAAGGTGTTCACTAAGCTAGATATTCGTAGTGGGTATCGGCAAGTGCGGATAGTTGAGGGTGATGAGCAAAAGACAATGTGTGTAACTCGGTATAGATCTTATGAATTTTTAGTTATGCCGTTTGGCTTAACTAATGTCCCTACTATAATTTGCAATCTTATGAATGATGTGTTATATGACTTCCTCGATGAGTTCGTGGTGGTCTATTTAGATGACATCGTGGTGTATAACACTAATATGGCTAACATGGCAGAACACATAGAACACTTGATGCCTGTGTTTAAATGACTAAGGCAGCACAAGCTCTACGTGAAGATGGAGAAGTGCTAGTTTGCCCAGTTGGAAATCAGATTCTTGGGTCACGTGGTGAGCAAGGGTTACGTCAAGATGGATCTAAGAAAGGTGAAAGCAATAGCTGAGTGGTAGGCTCCCACGATAGTACAAGAATTGTGAAATTTTCTTGGCCTGACGAACTACTATAGGTGGTTCATTGTGGGATACTCTAAGAAAGCGGAGCCATTGACAGACTTATTGAAGAAGAAGCAAGAGTGGTGTTAGTCAAGTGCATGTCAGGAGGCATTCGAGAAACTTAAAGCCACTATCTCAACCGAACCAGTGTTAAAGCTGCCTATGTTCGATCTTCCATTCGAGGTACATACTAATGCTTCGGACAATGCCATTGGCGAAGTACTTGTATAAGAGGGTCATCTGGTAGCATTCGAGAGCTGAAAAATCAATGATGTGGAGCAGCATTACTTGACACACGAGAAGGAGATGTTTGTGGTTGTGCATTGCCTTAAGACGTGGCGAGTATATTTACTGGGAACCAATTTCATTGTCTAAACATATAATGTAGTTAACACATTTTTCAGGACCCAAAAGAAGTTGTCCGCAAAACAAGCCGGATGGTAAGAGTTTCTTGCTGAGTATGACTTCGTGTGGGAGCATAAACTAGGAGGCACAATAACATGACAGATGCTTTAAGTAAGAAGGAGGTATTTGTGACCCTTTATTCGATCACGAGGGTGCAGTCTAACCTATTGAAGCAAATTAAAGCGACAGCTCCATTAGACACCATGTACTGTAAGTTAATTTCTTAAGTCAAGGAAGGTGTTGTACGCAGGTTTTGGCTCGACGATGATGGACTTTTGATGACTAAGAGTAGTCAGGTCTATGTGTCGAGCTTTGGTGGCTTGCGGAAACAGTTGTTAAAGGAGACGCATGACTCGCAGTAAGTTGGTCACCTTAGAGTCCAACAGATTCTAGCGCTCCTATCTGGTTTCTATTTTTAGCGGAAGATGGAGAATGACGTAGAATTTTATGTCAAGATGTGTCTCATGTGTCACTTTGATAAGTTGGAGAGGAAGAAGGAAACTTGTTTGCTACAGCCCTTATCCATCCTCGAGAGACCGTGGATGTCGATTTCAATGGATTTCATCAGTAGGTTTCCAAAGGCAGACAACATGGCATCAATCATGGTGGTGTTTGACAGATTCTCCAAGTATGCGATCTTCATACTAACTCCTATGACTTGTCCCTCAGATGTTGAGGCCGAGTTGTTCTACAAGAATGTGGTTAAGTATTTTGGAGTTCCAATGGATATTGTGAGCAACTGAGATGCCAAATTTACTGGCCGATTCTGAATATCCTTTTTTAATATAATGGGCTACGAGTTGAAGTTTTCAACGACAAATCACCCACAAACCGATGGCCAAATAGAAAGAATCAATGGTTTGTTGGAGGAGTACCTATGACATTATGTAAGTGCAAGTCAACGTAACTAGTTAAGTTTACTTGATACCACACAATTTTGTTATAACTTGCACAGATCTTTAGCTACAGAGAAAAGTCACTCTGAGATTGTGTTGAGACAACAACCTCTCACACTACTAGAGATTGCTCAACAAAGTTACAAAGGGCAGGTGGCAAATGTCCTGCGACGCGTAAATTTGCAATGGAGAAGCAAAAACTATTGGATGAGGCAAGAGACAGTCTTCGGAAAGCTTCTCGATGGATGAAGAAGTAAGTGGATCTTTAGAGGAGACCATTAGAATTTGACGTAGAAGATAATGTTTTGTTGAAACTAACCCTATATATTTGGAAGAATATCTCAAGTAAGCAAGTTCATAGGGGTTTGGTGCTAAAGTACGATGGACTGTTTGAAGTGCTAGACAAAGTAGGGAACGTGGCATACAGATTGAAGTTTCCCAAACGGTTAAAGGTACACCCTAATTTTTCTGTTAGTTTTCTCAAGCCTTACTATAAGGATGCATTAGATCTAAATAGGAGTCAGGTGAAACGAGCTCCATCAATTGTGAGGAAACAGTTCGAGAATCAAATGGAGAAGATCCTAGATCATCGAACAATGGGTCAACACAAGAAGAACCGACAGATTGAGCTCTTGATTCAGTGGAAAGGTAAACCTGTCATGGAAGCTACATGGGAGAAAGATAAGAATTTGTGGTAATTCAAAGACTAGGTGAACGCCTACCTTCAGACTAATTTAACAAGGGCGTCGAATCCATTTGATGGGGGTGATTTGTTAGACCCTTAAAATTTAGAGCACTTCTCAACAACCTTCATGATGAACCTTAGGGGGGAGGTTAGCTGAATTACACGTATGAGATAGGCATGTGAAAATACTAAGGCAAACGTGGGCAAGTGAGACCAGACTTGGTGCTAATTTCGGTAGAGTCTCAGACCTTGTGGAGATTGACTCGACCCAAGCTAATGACTTGATGGACTAAGGATTTGGCTCATGCTCGGATGAATAGACCACGACTAATGGACTTGTTGTGGGAAGCATTGGATCGGACTAGTATGTTACGTGAGCTTCGATAAGATCACATTGCATCATCAGTGGATAGAGATCATAGGGAGATCTTGGATGATGTGGCGACAACTAAGAGTTAGAGTTACAGTGAGATTCAACATCTGAAGATAGTAGAGATCTTTAAGGATAAAGATGATGGTTTCCTAGTCAAATGCAAACTCTTTCTATTATCTTATCTTATCAGTTATAGTCCTATTTGGATGGGGTGTCATCCAATTGATCCACTTGATGTAATTTGATAGAGATAGACATGATCTTAGCACGATCTTAGGTAGTTCAATTTGAGTGGGACTGGCGGTTCAATTTAAGTGAAATTCTAAATGTAACTTGGCTTTCAAGTTAAGATGCCTACATATAGCTCATTCGAGCTTTGCTCTCATCATTCAGTGAGAAAGAGCATTTCTTGTATTCTTTTGAGGGAAAGTAATACAAAGGTTACGTTTTACCGTATCTCTCTTCTTTCCTTGTTCCCTTTACTTTCTTATTGCTTTCATAGCATTATTTCTTCAAGTGTGCGAGGTAAACACATCGACGGTTGTTGAGGGATAAAGTCTTGCTTAAGTGGACCTAAGTGAGACTGCCGTGCAAAGCATGTTGGTGGTCAACTTCAGTGAAAGTTCGAGTTCTAAAGT
Organism: Erythroxylum suave; assembly: GCA_027563595.1. Lineage (NCBI taxonomy): Eukaryota > Viridiplantae > Streptophyta > Magnoliopsida > Malpighiales > Erythroxylaceae > Erythroxylum > Erythroxylum suave. Next base: position 44,448,232 of record JAOSBN010000005.1, on the reverse strand, counting down.
GACCTTTGTATCACCTGCCACCGTACGTACCCGAGTTCTAACCCCAGCTATAACACTCCTCAGCGAGCTATGAAGATAATTGCTCCATCTATGATGGGTAGGGCCCATCAAGATGTTCTGATTTATAGATGAGATTTGGAGTTGCAGAGCTCACTTCTTTTTAAGATTTTTTTTCAGGTCATGCTTGATTGGGTAGTTATTAATAACATTGAATGTAATCTAATTTTATTCTATTATTTAAGATAAGAGTTTTATATTACATCTCATTTTATCATAAACAGTAAAAATAATTTAACTCTGATTTGGAAGGTTTACGATGAAATATAAAATGATAAACAATATTTTAATATGTTATATTATGAAATCTCCTTTCAAATAATATCTCACTATATTATATTATGAGCCTTTTCATCCATTTCAAACAACAATTTTTTAATATTACATCCATTTACATTTTATTCAATTATAAACTATTCTATTACATTCCATTGAAAACCTTACGTCCAACCAAACATAACCTTGGACAAGACTAATGTTTATATAAATGTTTTAAATAAGCATATTTATAAAATTAAGGTACAAATGCTATTGTAAAATTGAATTAAAAATAAATAGATATTAAATTACAGTTGATTTTTCTGTTTCGTAAACATGAGAGAAATATATTGAAAGAAGATTCATAATACAATGTATTATATTTTTGACATTTTATTTATTCAAAATAAAATTTTTTAAATAAATATAATATAATATACATTAAATTATATATTTAAAATAAAATTTTGAAAATCGATACATAATATAATTTTATATAAACTAAATGCACTCATTAAATCAAATTACCGTATAAATTTGCTTTTTTGCCATTATAAACAAATAAATATAATATAAACATAAGTACATTATAAAAATTAAAGCATGACATGTAATTACTTTTCATATGCATTTATAAGAAATTCATCATATTTACTAAATATACGTACATATAAGAAGATTGCTACAACTATTCTTTACACGTATATACTATTAAAAATTGGACTTACTTGGACCTTCTTGCCATGACAATGAGAGTTATTTTATGATACTTAATTTGCTAATATGAGATGATAGTAGACCTAGCTACTGCTAGTGAGATATTGTCTTCATAATTCCTATAATCTCCAGACTCGGCATTACGAATCATCTGGTGGGGCTTGTCCCTATTCAGCTTACTTCTATAAGTCTTGGTTGGACACTCTTCAGATCATTCACCAAGAAGTCACGTAAGGATTTCTTTACACTTAACGTCCTTAAAATCTCTTGATATAAACTTGTATAGAGCAAGCAGGTGTCTCCAATGGTGACATTCAACTTTATGTGAACTTTTTTCTCTTTAGAACATAAATGATACAAAGATATTAAAAATGTTATTTAACATTGTAACACTAAAATAAATTGAGATAATGAATGGAAAAATAATAATGCACTTTAAGGCTGTTCCAAATCGGAGAGACATAAACAACTTTGATAAGACTAGGCTTTGACACTCATTTAACTACTATCGATTGCTAGCTAATACATGACTAACAAAAGGTCCTGTTTTGACCAGTTAGTTGTTGGTCATAAAAACTCTACCTACCTTAAAACTTCAAGACCTTTGCCTCTTTTCAGTCACATCTTTTCCAATTACACTCCCTGAACCCCAGTCATTTATTGTATACTTAATAGGGATAACAATTGATTGTTCTATATGTGCAGCAGCTTTCTAATTAACATCTAAATTGCAAGTTAACTATCTAAATTGCAAGTTAACTTGTGAGGATCAAAAGGCTTGAAGATATCCCGTACATTTCCAAATATGAGCCGAGGTTGAGACTCAGTTAATGTCAGAAAATGCCCCGGGATGGAACTTCTTGGACAATGCCATTGCAGCTGTTTCAATCCGCTGTTGCTCCTGCAACCAGTTTTTGAAGTTCCAAAAGTGAGGGGAAGGTTTAAAGGGATTTAACAAACCAAAGTATTCGTTTTAACGAATAAATTACCTTCCCGTCAATACTAATTATGAGAGGTCCATGTCTTGATTCGCGATAACAGCCTTGATATTGCACAAATCAAACTATGGTAAGGAAAATATGAATTTTATATCTCAAAACAGCCAAACTAGCTCTTAGGATCTTACCAATATTAAGATCAGGGAACTCAAAACAAAGTTTTGATAGTGGTTGAGCAACTTGTACCTGCATTTTGTAAATCCATAACACTAGTGTGAAGCTACAATGCTAGTAAAGATACCAAAGCTCAAATGAAGAAAATTGGCCTATGTCAATAGTCTTTCTCCATTGATATGCTTTCTTTCAATTCACTTTAGATTTAAAAAAAAAAAAAACATGTCAGCAATATGGAACAGGAAATAACAAAAACGTTGAGTCTTCTTTCAATCCTGAATCTTAAAGACACGAGAGCAAGTTTCCACACCTCTAGACTATCTCCTATTCAGATACTTATAGTAATCACATATCTGTTGCAAACATGTTGAAGAACTAAGCAACTTTCTCTGAAGACAATTTTGTGATGCAGGAGTATTAAAGGAACCCTTTGAGAAAGAAGCTTCAGTACCAGAGGTGAATGCAGTTAACAAGACGGACAAAATCAGAATTTAAATTCCATACATACATCTGATAGATACGTCTTCAAGCACTTTGATACAAGTGGTTCCATGATTGCAAAAGGGCCACAAGAATTTGTTAACTCAGTCAAACATCCCCATTCCTTGTCTAGTTCAGCATTAGTCGTCGATGAAAGAATAACTACATTCCGGCACTTGATCTGCAAAGAAATATTCACTTTAGAGGAACTAATACTCCTCCCTATCAAATATACCAAATTGAATGGATTGCTTAAAAGGACAAACAAACAAAAAAAATCCTAACAGCTTCCACAAACATACCAAAGGAACAGGTAGTTTATCATGATGCAATAACTCAGTGATACCTTCAGGTAAAAGAGCCATCTGTAAAAGGGAACAGAAAATCAGATCAAATTTCAAAGTTGTGTGAACCTTTTACATAAAAATATTTGCTTGTTGTATATGTTGAAGTTTATGAGGTTGCAAAGTTAATGCATCAATTAGCACAAAAAGACAAGGAAAATATGCCCACATCAAATACCATATGACCAGTATCAAGATAAAGTCATCATAACTTCAAAATTATGCACTACTGTAACTGGATACATTTTTAAATGAATGTATCAAAGACATCAAATAACCTTCAGAAGAGCACAAATTTTGAATTCTCAAACACCCATAAATTTATGGTCCTTGAGCATTTAATGCAGCAACTGTTACTTCCATTTCTTCTAATAACTAATGCCAAATGTGTAAACAAATGAAAATAAATGCATTACCTCATTTCGATCACCAGTGCAATGTTCACCAATAATATGCCGTAGATACTCTTCAAACTCTTCATCAGGAGCCTTCATTGAACAAAGTTAAAACAGGCAAAATTAGTGGAGTATCGAGCAACAAAACAAGTTTAAATTGAATAACTAGAAGCCTATACCTATATATCTATAAAACCAATTGTTCGCAGAAGCTTACGGTCTAGTGGGTTTATTAGTTATCTCAAGTTCTGATAGGCATGTTATTTTCTTTGTCTCTTGTAAAAAAAAATGTGAAAGAACGTAAATTTCTGAAAGTATGAGACATTTTGAGAAAAGTAGAAAAGGAAAACTTTGTATAATAACAACGCACCAGCCGAACACCAAAAGCCTTAGCCACTCCTGCTAAGGTTATATCACAGTGTAATGGGCCCACCCCTCCATATATGAATACCTAATAACATCAAAGTACAAACAAACAATATGAGGGAGCAAAATAAAAGGATTGAACACCTTAGTTGCATTGGATAAATTCACAGCTCAACAAAAAGTCTAATAAACATAATATACAGCTTTACCATGTCATTGGTAGATATTCTCCGCTCAACTTCTTCAGCCACAGAATCTATCTGATGAAAAGAACAAGTTCCAAAGAATGAATATAATGAGGAGACCGAACTCAACCATTAATATAATGACAATGCTAAACTCAGCCATTAAAGTGATAGAAAGAAGCTATGAACAAATCCTAGAATCTATAAGCAATCTTTAACTTCGAGTATCAGAGACAGCATCTAAGAATGGCACACAAATAGGTAACCACTTTAAAGCATTTTGAGTTCAACTATGCAGCAAGGATAATTTTGGTACATGGAACTCACATCATTACGCACAACTGCAATTTGTGATACAGACCAACCGATCAAACGGAGTTTTCTACATAATGAAGGTCCCAAGTGATCCTCAACAGTGCCAGACCTGAGCTATGGAACATATAAAAGAGTAATGAAAACTTCATCGTTAACAGAAGGAAACATAAACAAATGCTTGCAGGCATGTGAGAGTGTCTGCAATACAAAACTTATTCTGCACGAGCCTCCTTACATTTTGGCTTATTAAGTTTGACAAATTGGGTATCCAGGTTTTGACAAATTGGGTACCCAGGTTTTCATTGTTTATAACCTCCATATGTGAACATGTATAACATCAAATGTCACATTTAATACAACAAATGGAGAACATTTTATTCTGTTTCAATCACATCTGTGAAAATCTAAATTCTCATAAAGATAAAACGTTGTTTCTCAACCTATTACTACAACTGCTGACACGCAAAATCCTAAAGACCTAGTAAAACATAGTCCAGAAATTTAAAGAATATTACAGTCAAAAAGCAAGAATTTTCAACCATTTATCAGATAGAGTATGTTGAGAGGCTAGTCACGACTTCATATTACGTGGATAACCCTATTTAATCCTCCGATTTACCTCTCTTCTTTTAAGTTCAATCATCTTGCTTCAATTATTTCTACTTCAGTTCTAGTATTACTGGGGAAGGTTTGAAGTTGCATCCTTTCTATCAACTTCGTTAAAAAAAAACTTTTGTCAATCATCTCAATGATCTCTTTTTATTACAATCGTGTAGTTAATATTTCTTCTTAGTGAAGTCCACATATAAAAATTGTGGTAATATAATCTGATTGAAAGAAATAAACTGGAATTTTCAATAGTACTAAAAAGTAGGCATTTGTTGTCATATTTCTATTAAGAGAATTTTTTGAAAAAACAAACTAGCAAAATTAAAACAGGACAACAAAATTATTAAAATTTAGAAAACATGTTATCCTTAATAGCATATCGAACGCTTCCAAAATACAAATAGCAAAAATATGAAGGGAAAACAAACAGAAGACAGAAGAGCAGAATCTAGCATAGGAAAGAAGATGAATGATGCCAACGACAGACTTACAGCATCTCATCCCCTACAGCAATAACTGAAGCAGTCCCCTGAGAAACTATACTGTCTTGGGCAACAAGGCGATTATGTCTGGTGATGGGAGGAGAAGACTTTTTCACTCTTCCTGCTCTTTCTAATCTACCATCAGAAAGTAAATATGCAGGCTTGAAGTTTTCTCTACATTTGGAGGAATCATTGATATACAGCTGTGAATTTGGTACAGTGTCATGTATGCTTCCTATTGAAGTGTACCTGCAGAAAGAAAAATCCAATTCGTTGGTTGAATGATCATTTAACAAGCAGAATGAGGTTAGCATGCAAGTGGGAGCACATTCCCCATTATCAATCAGCAACGGACTTGTAACATAATGTATTGAAGCCTGTCCCTACATGAATCAATCCAACTATAAAATTTGAGAAGAATATTGAAGTTCAAACAACATATAAGATGAATTACCCCTGATCATAAAGACTGCAGTAGTTGACCTTGCAAGTCAAGATAAAGGCCCAAACATCTCTGTCAAAGAAACATAGACAACTCAGCCCTCAAAGTTTACTTCAAATGTTACATCCAGAGCAAGAGAACAACTTGAACCTAGATAATCACTACCAATTGTCAACGGAACAAGAACCACTTTAAATAGATCAAGGCCATACCTGTAAGACCAATCTAGGATAGGATTCACTCTCATAAAAGGTGGCCATCCAGCTGAACTAGGAGAAAACTGTTCTTGACCTACCTGTAATATTGCAGTAAAACTTGAAAAGTCAGGAATCTATATTTCATTGTTCGAAAATTTCAACTCAAATTTTGAAAAAAGGGATCTGAATAGGAAAACTAAAACCATTTGTATTCAAGATAAAGCAACAAACATACAGCAGTAGGGTCACCAATTCGAACACCAAGGAAAATAGCTCTGATAGGATTGGCCTTCAGTAAACTTTCCAACCCAGACTTGAAATCTGTATGGATGATATCCAGCTCCAGACCATAGCTGCTCATAGAGATTGAACAAACAAACCATTTTTCTTCACATCAATATTGCCAATAATGTCAACTTTAACAGAATTCCCAAGTTCTTTCTTATGAATTCCTACATTATAAACATAAGAAAGAATCAAGGAGGAAAGGCTTTTCACCTGGAAGCTGTATCATAGGTAAATGAGTTGATTTCGGGAAATGCAGAAGAACTTTCAAAGTATATAGTTCGGATTGGAAAAGTAGCCAAACCCCCATTAGAACAACTTTGTTCCTCTTTATGCAAATGATAGCCAGCCCTAAGCAGGTGCAGTAAAACCTAAACATCCACGATTTATCATGATAGCCAATGAGACGTTAAATAAGGGAATGTTCAAGATAATATGGAACAGAACTTACAGTTGAATCTTTTCCTCCATTAAAGCTGAAGGCAACCTCCTCAATCCTGTTAATAAGACATTAGTAGAACTTGAAGCATTAGAATAGAAGCTTTTTAGATCAAGTAGGACCAGAACACTAGAAATCTTTTAGGAATTTGAACATTTGCTGGTATGTATGGGTGCACCTCAAGTCCAAATAACGGTGTAAAACCTCATAAATAAATGTCACACCGTTTAGAAATTATTTTCCAAATACCAATACCAGTTTTTCGGAGACACATTACACCTACATGTAGGTGTATAGGGACAAAACATGATGAATCTTCCAAAACAGGACAAGAAACTAAATGTTCAAGAAAGGCTGATCAGGAGGCAAGATAGTCTTGGTTAATTATACTACTGAACATCCTTCAAAAGTAATGATATGACATGGATAATAATTTTTTTCAAACTTATTCCAATTTTAAATGATTTCTACATTCTAGACACCATTTCCACAGAATATTGTCATAACTCTCAGACATTTAAGCACGTATCTTAGAAAGATCAAAGTAGATATGCTTATATAGTTTCAAGTATGTCCAAAATTGGTTACTCTGTCATTGATTAGTAGTAAGTGACTTCAATTCTTCAGTCAGCTCCGTCATAAAATTTATCCAATGTTCCAAAAAAAAAAAAAGGATTTAGCAAGGTGAGTGTTAATGCTCAATTTAGAAAACCATAAAAGTTAAGGAATCCTGACTTGGATAAAGCTATCAACAAGAACATGCCAAACGACTATCCATTGTAATGTATTCCATGTTCCTTACACAGAAGATAACTACTTACGAGGAAAGTGCAAAATTACTATTGGATGGATATAAAAGACTATTGTCAAAATGCTTTCATGCAAATGCATTCCATCATTTTTACAAATTAACACAGATAAGTGATTTATCTACTTAATATTCTTCTTCAAAGATGTTCTTCACTTGAAGAAATTAAATATTGACATTGTTCATGGCACATGCTAAATGCACAAATTTTTTTTCTCATATTCAGAAACAAAATTGTAAAATGGGAACAATGCATCTCCTGGAATCACTATGGAAGGTAACACAGAAGAGCGCTGATTTTGTAACAATGAAAATGCTATTTATGATATGCACTTTATCTCATTCTATCCTACTGCGTTACTCCCCTCAACTTCAACAAGTTCTCAGTATTCGTAAATTCAAGAGTTTGTGAAGGTGGTTTAGGCTCATTTCTCTATTTCAAGTCATCTTGCCAGAAAATGGGGTTCATCTGTCAACCCCCGATGAATAAACTGAATACGTAATCCAGCATTAAGTTTCAGAAATACAAGGAAAATTGAAACATCTTTAAACACCACCAAGAACTGCCAAATGCCCACAACAAAGCAAAGAAAAACTTACGAATATAGAGCAAGAGCTCTTTGAATAACATAGATGGCGTTGTTGTACTTGGTCTTGAGCCTCGTATCATCGCTTTCTCTGATTGCTTTATCGATCTCCATCGACGCTGATACATGAAAATCTCACACGTAAAGATTGAACACATAAACTGAGGAAATGAGGGGGTTTGTGAATTAAAAATAAAAAGACCATCTTTTCAGTGTAAACTAAGCAAACGGGCATTGGTAAACTGATTTCCAGGTAAACTAAGGAAATGGGTTCGAGTAGATTGATGGTTTTATGCTATTTCCATCCCAGAAATTGTCGTAAGATTCACCTTTCTGACTACAATGGACTGGCAAAGTTGAAAACTTTGAACAACAAACTTTAGATTCCCCTTCTCCTTCTCCTTCAACTTCTTGCCAGGATTGTCAGGCTTTCGTTCTTCGGCTGATTACTATATTAAAGCACATAAAGAGCAGAAAAGACGTGTTCTTTAGATGCCACAGGTGGATTATCTAACCAAAGCTATTTAAATAAAATGGTGGGTACGTTTTCGACTGCGCCTGTCTATATGATATGACCCTGACCTCTTCACACACAGACAAAGTTTGTTGAAACGGAAACCAAGGAAGTTAAATTGAGTAATAATATCATGGGATTTTCCCATTAAATTTATTGATTTCTTTTCCTCTTTGCAGCATTCTTTATTTCCCGGTCAGTTTATGGAAGATCAATCATTACAAAGATGGCATCTTTCGTATTATAACATTCTGAAACGTTCTATATTTCTTGCCAATTTTATTGTATGTTAGAAAACTATGAATCTGTATTTAAGCCATCGGTAATTGTTCAAAAGTTTGCGTTTCAGTCTAATCCTTAATAGGATTCTTTAACGCCGCCAAGTAAGCCTGATATCGCCCCAAATTGAAGGAGAAATTTCCAAACTTTGGAAGAAGGAAGGAAAAGGGCAAATGAAGTGGAAGTCAGACATGAAGAATGTTAAGAAAATTCAGCGATTCAACTTGCAACTTACGCGTTTAACTTTGACAAAGAAAAGGTCCTTTTCAGATGCTGCTACATATACTTTATCCATCATTCTTATTTTTATTCTCATTCTCAACCAGTTTTGGTGTTCCATTGACCTATTTTTACTCGTGAATAAAAGGATTACATATGATGAAATTGGTTATGGTTTGATCATATTTTTCTGAAAAGAGAATTGGAAATCATAACCATAATTTGCACATTGCCAAGCTATTCCTTTTGACATTTTCAAGTTGCAAAGATATAATTGAAAACAAATGTTCAAATCACAAAACCACAAAATAGAAATATAGTGATATTTCTTCTCATGACAAGATTCGTGATAATTGATAAGGTTATTCTTTTATAATAACAAAAATTATAAATTCGAGCCATAAAAATAATCTTTTTATTTACAAAACAAGAAATACTTAATTAGTTGGTACCAAAAGAAAGGAATAGGTTAAGAATAAAAAAATATAGTTAATAATATATAATAATTAAATAACCAATATGCAATACTCTATACTCCCTCGTTATATTGATTATAATGCCTATTCCTATCCTTCCAAGAGAACCTAGGTTTGCCCTCCCCTTAGTGGTATTTCTCATAGATCTACCTTGGATCCATGAAAACTTCAAGTCAACCTAACACCGTGTTTTATTTATTTTTTGTTTGTGTTCATACGCAAAATAAAATATACACACAAAGCCATGTTCATGAAGCTCTGACATGACATCGGAGTAGATTTTATTTTAGCGTGTAGAAGGAACTAACCGGAAAACCAATCCAACCCAACCCAAAATTTTCACTGTGACAATTTAACACTTAGATAACTCAACTCCCAAAACTAAATTACATTAAAAAAGAAAGATCTTATCATTAAGTTGAGCTGATTTGAACTAAAATGAAGATTTTTTTATTCTTCTCAAGTTTTTGGAGTTGTTCGCGTAAGTCTGTTAATACCAATAAAATCAAAATGGGGTCACTTAATATTAAATCTAAAATATATAATTTTAAAAAATGTTTTGTATTACACTTGAAAGATATAGTAAAGAGAACCAAAATAAAATTGCTAATTAACAAGTTCTTGTGGCATACAAAATTGGATCGTCATAGACAGGATCTGCTCACACAACATTACACACTTCAATGGGCTCTAAGGTCCAGTCTTCCAGTTGGTAATCGCCAAGAGAATGAAATCTGAACCTACAAGAAAGAATATTAAACTTATCAATACTGGCATTAACGAATATGCTTTGTGATAAGTAGTTGAATAGTGCACCAGACTTCACCTTGTCTTCCAGTTGGTAATCACCAAGAGAATGAAATCCGAACCTACACGTAAGAATATTAAACGTATAACACTGGCATTCACGAGTATACTTTGTGATAAATAGTTGAATAATGCACCAGACGTCGCCTTCAAATTGTAGCCGTGGACTGGTTTATACTTCATAATGGACACGGATGGTTAGATAATGACAAAATGGAATGAAACACAATGGTTTTGATTGCGCATGCATATATACACAACAAAAATGAATACGCTTAGGAAGTCCATTGCAGGTTAATGAACACAGGAAGTTTAGATATTACAAGCTTTCTCAAACGAAAGGTATCAGAAACGGATTCTTAGTATTCATTAGAGACTTTGCAAGGAAACATAGGCAATTCTACAAGTTAATTGACTCCTGTACATTGAAATTTTGCTCATCTTGTCTAGGAAATAAGAAGAGGTGAACTAATTATATGCAATTCCCATTAATTTTTCAGTGCGAAGCAAATTAGGTAAACTTTTAACAACTTATTCTTATTTAAAGGCTATATGAATTATGCATGTTCAAGTTCGAATCAACTTTTCATTGGCTCACTACAGATTCTCTTTGATCATTGAGATGGATTGCAAGAAAAACAAGCTTAGACTGCATACATCATCCTCTCTCTCATAATTCTCGTCTCTGTGAGGTAAAAAACCTAAGAAAAGAGAAACAGACTGACTTGCACTTGCTTGCATTCAGAGATCCTCTGTTTTGGACGTTAACCAAAGTGACATGAGTCCAGACAACAAGCACGTGTTAAGATAATAAAGTTAGAAAAATTGGTGTTGTCTGGAATACAGCTAGTCACCAATAAATTTAGCCTCAGAACATCCAGCTCCCTCCCTGTATAATAGATTAGGCGTATATGGTTGGTTTGCTAACACTATACTTTATTGATTTATTACCAAAGTTAGAAGAGACTACCTAAATTTAATGAAAAAAGGAAAATCTAACAAATCACGAAGTACATTAATATTTGCAACTATAGGTACGGGACAATGGGGGCTAAAATTAAATAAATAAATACATAAATAAGATGACAAGTGATAACCAACTTCAATCTTAAAAGTGAAATGTCTGTTAGAGGATTTCATATTAACTAAACATAAAAATATTAAAAGGTTTATAAATAATAAAAGTCAATTATCTAAATGATTAATTCTAATTATTTTAATAATAATTGACCCTAGCTTCATTTTAATTAACGAACTCAACAATTTACTCGTATTAAAAACTCTAATAATGCCAACAACAGAAAGGGGTTACATTGAAAACGCAATAAATCAAGTCTGGCCGGCCGTCAAAAACGGCATAGGACCTGAAAGTACAAGACTCAAGTTAGGCCCATTTGTCAGAATGGCAGCATATCCTTGTTAAGTTGATCCCACGGTTAGTTCCAAACTTTTGGAACTACGACGAAGAGTTATAGCGCTGAAGACCCGTTAGAGTTTTAACTGTGCAGCGCTGACGGTTTAGTGGCCTTCTAGATATTGAATTCGATGTCCGAAGAGACTTTGGAGACTTGTACGCAACTAGTGCACAAGACCTTTGCATGGAGAAATCAGTACAACCGTTCATGGTAACATGATTGTTACAGATTATTTTACAAAACTTAGAAAGTTAATGGGATGAATGAGGATGTTTAATGCCAATTCCAAGATGTTCTTGTGGTCATTGAACTTGTGGCGTTGGAGGCTACAGAAAAAATGAACTCAAATAACAAACTAGTGTAGTTTTTGATGGAATTGAATGAAACCTATAATCATGTTAATTAAGAGTAAAATATTGGTAATCCTTTAGAAAACATAAACAAAGCCTATTCAATAAATATGTGGGTTGAAAAACAAAGAGAGGTGAATGCAAGTATCAGTAATAAATTGTGAGAATGGTGTTACGATGTAGATGTTAAATTACGAAAAAGATGGACAAGGAAGGAGCAATAATAGGAAGAAAGAAACAGCTAACAGAGCAGATTTGATGTGTGAATTCTGTCACATGGAAAGACATACGAAGGAGACACGTTTTAAGATTTATGGCTACCTATGTTTTATGAGGAGCTTAAACAAAGAGAGGCAAAGAGTAACTTAGCAGTAGCAGAAACACCATTGGAGATGAATGCTAAAGGAACAGGTGGTGCTGATGAGTGAAAGTCTACAGTAAGTAACATGATTCAATAGGAATTAGAAAGATTCATGAAAGGACAGAAAGCGACTTTTGTTAAATTTGTACATTTTGAAGACTATTCATGCTATATCTTAGTTCTCTTGAATTAATTGATTTTCTATCTTGGATAATTGAAATGAGGCTTCTTATCACGTGTGTACTAGACTAAAGCAGTTAAAAAAACACTTAGTTATACACCAAGCCATACTTGTCCATTTGCTATATGGTTTTGTCAAATTTATGCAAGGAGATGTTATTTTTAAATTTTTATTCTAATTTTGAGAGATATCTTGTGATATTTACTATTTATCTAAACAAAGTAAATTTTCCTTTCTAACCAGAATTATACATACTTTTGAATGTTTTAAATTAATTCATGTTAAACTTTAGGGGCCATGCAAGCAACCTTCCATACTGATACACATTTTATGCTCATCACAGTTAATGGTGACGAGTTTTGAGATCCTAGTGAGAAATTAGACCGAATCCAAATGAGTCCGTTCAATTATGTCATTATATCTCAACTTAAAATCTTAAGGAACTAGGTTATAAGTCATATCTTTATATATAACTTACTTTATCCTTATATCTCTTTTTGATATGGGATGACTCTACTTGTGAATTTCTAACAAATGGAACAAAAATCCTTAACCAACCTATCAAACTTTGTTTTTTGACCTTAACATATTGCATCAAAGGTGCAGTGGAGTATAAACACAAATATTTATCAGAAGTTGTTAAAGCCCTTAAGCTTTAAGATCTTGCATCCAAGATGATGTCGAGTACGAACACTTTTATCCTTACCATCATTAAGTTGATTCGCCAACCACTGCTTCTTTACCTTTCATACTATGCAAAGAAAATGTTACATGTCCAAAAAAAATATCATCAATCATGAGCCCTCTTTATCATCTCCAGTGGCTTCTCAAGCTAAAATCTCTCCAATTACCACAACACCTTAAGCTATTTTTTTAAAGATTCCTCTTACCATTAATGGATAACCTATATGAATACAAATTTCTCAACCCAAACATAGACCATAATGGTTGAATGACTATGTATCAAATAATGATCAGTTTGATTTACCACTTCAAGTCATTTATATTATTTCTTAGACATCTTCTCCATATACACCAAAGACCTATCCTTACAATATTTCACCGTATCTTTTTGCCCCTTAAATATCTTTTTAATTAATATTTTAAATATTCAAGAGCTAGGATCTAATAATCAAGCTAGAACCAAACCTAAATAGGTGGAAGTTGCACATTCTAAATTATGAACTTTGGAACAAAATGAACATTAGCAAGTTTCTACTTCACCCAAAGGAAAGAGAGCTATTAGTTCTTGTTAAGTTTATAAGATAAAAAAGCCTGATGCCATGATCGATCCTTATAAAGCTTGATTAGTTGCAAAATGGGTATAATCAAATGGAGGGAGTTGATTATATTGATAGTTTATCTCCAATTGCTCAAATTGTAGTAGTAAGAGTTTTTTTAACAGTATAATTGCAAAATCATAGTCACTCAATCAAACTAGAGATTAAAAAATGCTTTTTATATTGTTACCTTAAAAAAGAGGTATATGTATTACCTTCTGAAGGTCATACTAAAGTAGGGAAAGATTAAGTATGCAAGCTAAAAAAAATCTTTATGATTTAAAGCAAGCTTCACACCAATGAAATCAGGAGTTCACCATTCATCTACAAGCATACGACTTTTAGCAATTTTTGAATGATAATTGTCAGTTTACTCGGAAAAATAAAGATTAAATTCTTATTTCAATCCTTTATATTGAAGATGTCTTGATTATTGGTTTAAAAGAAAGTGATAGTTTAAATGTTAAGGAGTTCCTACTTGCAAAATTCACCATCAAAGACTTGGGACATGCACTTCCTTTTTTATTAGAAACTGCTATATCAAATAGTGGCATGTATGTTAATCAACCTAAATCTATGTTGGATATATTTCTTGATGAAGGAAAATTAGGAGCTAAAGTGACCGTGACTCCATTGCCAAAGGCATATGAATACATTAATATAATAAGGATTTATTTGGTCAATCAAACTGTTGTCGAAAACTTGTTGGTTATCTCTTGTACTTAAACTTCTCTTGATTATATATCATTCATGCTATTCAATAATTGAGTTAGTTTGTTTTAAAGCTCACCACATCTCACTAAAACACTTATGCATATGCTCAAGTACTTAAAAAGGCTCTATTCTTCCTAGCCTATAATTGGTTACAATTTTAAGTGTTTGGTGATGCAGATTGGGCATCATGTCCAGAAAGTAAACATTCCCTTACTGGATTCTACATTTTTTAGGGTTTATTCTTGTCTCTTAGATGACTTAGAAACAACCTACCACTTCTCGTTCATCAACAGAAGCATAAGAGCTAGATGACTAAGAAACAACCTACCACTTCTCGTTCATCAATAAAAGCATAAGAGCTACAATATATGAATCATAATGGTTATCTTATCTACTCTAAGACTTTCATATTGCTCCTTCAATGCCTATATAATAACCAAACTGCCTTGTACATCATAATTAATCTAGTCTTCCACGAGCTTACAAAATTTTTAGAACTCAATTGTTACCTTATTAGAAACAAGTTTAAACAAGTTTTATTTAATTTCTTATCGCTATTTTCTATATCATTTTGTATCCTAATATTGTTAAAATGATATTTGTTGCACTTTGAATAAATTACAAAAGTGCTACCAAAAGTAACATTAAAAGTTTATTTAGACCTTTTGTAAGATATTAAAGTGAAATTATATTTTTAACCGATGTTTGAGAAAATAGTTTTAAAAATTATATCATCATAAGTTGGTCAATATTATTTAGCTATGATATTACATTAATTAAATTAACAATCCAATTATTAGGAACAAATAAAAATTTAGCTTCATTAAAATTAAAAGTGTTATTAATAATATTTTTGAAATAAAATAAAATAATATCATAAATAAATAAATAGCGATAAATAAAGACTTAATTTTTTAAATATTAAAATACAATTTAAAACTTTGACACTACGAATATTGCTAGAGGCATATGCAAAGGAACTTATGGAAGTTAAAGTTAATAGATAATTAATTGTTTTGTATCACAACAACAGATACGTACCCAGGCAAAGGTAGATAAGAGGTTTTTGAGCTATTTTTAGGGGAAACATCATAAAATAAAGTAATAGTAAGATCAATAAGGAAGGTAAGAGGTAAAATGGCTCTAAGGCCAGATAAGGAAGAAAATATCTTATATTCTCAAAAGTGACATGATAAGAAATGGAAAGACAGTGAGAAAGGGGATCCCAGCACTAATAACCCTTATGTTGAGAAACAATACAATTACACTTAAGGTTTTAATTTGGTGTATTCATGTGATTAAATATGGACAAAATAACTAGAGCCAAAAACTTGAATATTATGATAATCAGGATAATGACCATAAAATGTTCATAGGAAATATTATTAATGACAAGGGAAGGGATACAATTAATTGTATAAATTGCTATAAGAGCTACTTCACCTTACAAAGATTCAAGACATGAAGATGACATAAGAAGAGATCGATGCATGTATATATAGTCTACATTACCATTCTATTGAGAGGTATAAGAATAGGAACATTATATAATAATGACATGAAGTAGCCAAAAAATATCTTGGCATTCCATAACATGATCTATGTGAAAATTTTTGATATTACAAGAAAATTGAATTTTAATCATATTAGCAAATTAAATATAAATTGGAGACTACGAGAATTTTTTTCATAAGATAAATCCATGTATATCGATAATAATCATCAATAGACATAAAAAAATATTGGGAACCATTTGTGGTAATTTTATGATTAAGTCCCTAATGATCTAAAAGAAAAAAAGTTAGTAATATTAAATGGCAATGGATGATGTTTTGAAAGTTGACATAAAACATAACCAAAATTTTCATAATTAACATATCTATACATCCATTAGAAATCATCATCAACAGCAACCCAATAAAATTTTTTATTGGTATACGAGGTCTGGGAAAGTCCAATTGTATGTAGTCTTATTCTTAACTAGTAAAGAGGATATTTCTAAAATATATTAGAAATCAAAAGGTCATAATTTATAAGAGGAAACATGAATGAGATGTAAGTCCTAAATACTGAAAAAAAATGATAGTGACAACTTTAGACGGGAACTGAAGAGAAATAAGCTCAAACAGTAACCAATCTTACCCTATCTTAAGAACCTAACTAGTTTATGAATCTTGCACAATATAACCATGACTAAAAGAAGTTATATTAGCACCAAGTTTACTTAACTGAATAATAAAATTAAGATTGGGAGATAGCTTAGGTACATAAAAGGGATCATATAAAGACATGCGAGATTTAGAAGTATGGTTCCGAGTTAAATGCATAGAATAGAATTATCAATAATACGAACAATTGGTGTATGAGAGGGAGTGGAAACAAAACTGAATAAGTTAGACTTAGAGGGAAAATGATTACAACATGCGTAAATAAAGAAATAAGAAGTAGATTTACTTAGCGCGATAAACAAGATAGGGGGAAGTAGTAGTAGCAGAATTAGGTTATATCTGTTAAAGAATAGCTAGGAGTCCTTTTAAGGAAAAATGAGGAGAAGTATATGCAAAAGAAAAGTCTCAATGGCAGTAATAGTAATAGTACTCGAGGATTGACATTTATTATAAGATTTAGTTAGATTAGATTAGCCAAATTTTGTATTTATCTTCAAGTTTAAGATAAACATAAATGTAGTGTTAAAATTTTTGGTAGTATCTCTAAAATCTTTTAGAAGAAATAGAAATGACTGAAATAGCAGAAGTAGCAGTAAGAGCCAAATTTGTAGAAGGGATAGGTTGCCTAATATGGAAAGTATTAAGTTAAGCTTCCTTAAGAAATACTTCTAGAATAATTGTATCAAGTTGACTAATAAAGTGTGATGAAGAAGAACAGCCTAATTGACTCACTCAATGCAAAAAAGTCATAAATAGATGCCATAATCATAAATTTTTACAAAGATTGTATCAAACTAAACTAGATCCCAACCTCACAATTAATCCCATAAAATTTGTAACTATGAAACATAATTATGAATGGTTTGATCAGGCTATTGATGCATATGATGAAGGTAACAATAAACCTAAAATTAATGAACATCATTTAAAATTACATAACATGTTTATAAAAAAAATCTCAATAATCTTTATTATAGTCAAAACATTGAAATTTTAACTTAATATTAGGTTGACAAGTATTACAAAATCATGCTAGAATTTGATATTTTGGTTATCCCTATTGAACCTCAATTGTACCTAATTTATGTCTCATCATTTGTTTGATGGGTTCGGTAAGCTCACTAATAAGAATTTGCCAAAGAATTCTATCTTTAAAAGAACTATACATAAACATTAAAAATCACAGTAATGGGATGGGTTATAAAGTGATAATTATTCGAAGCAACCAAAGAAATTAAGATACCTATACCTAAAAAATGAGAGATAGAGGAGAAATTTAAGAAAACCTAAAAACAAATTCAAGAAGGTCAAAAACCTTAGGAACCAATATAAGTTACAAAAAACAACCAACAAAGGATTAAACTGATTAGTCAAACCTATCTAGATTGTTTTTATTAAACTAGGACAACTAAGAGAGGAATGTTGATGTGTAACATTGTGATTAGATGTAAGTTATTGACATGGTACAGGCAGATAATCTTGACGAATATGGCACGTGCATGAGTGGATGAAAAGAGAGCAACTTTAGATGGCACGTGTAAGCACCTAGAGGTGCCAATGAAGATCTAATAATGGACATTGGAGTCATCTTAATGAAAGGTACTTAATTAGTGCATATACACGTACACTAAATAGTAGAGTTAGGTTATGCATATATATATTTTATAACTTATCTAAAAACCAAATGATAAATTGTTTATAGTCAATGAACCCTAATGCAAAAGGCTCCTCGCTTTTTGACAGTATGGGGGAGAGACATCAATTATAAGTAGCCTTCTCTTTGCATTTTTCACAAAGAAGTTGTTTCCGTGATTCAAATCTATCACTGTCTAGGGATAAAGGAGTAACCTTACCAGTTACTCCAAAGCTTGCCCTCTAAATGATAACTTGTTTAAGAATATAAAATTGTTGTTGTAATATATTTGAATAATCTAATTCAAACAACCATAATCATACACATTTTTAATGAGAATAAAATAATAATAAGGGAGTAAAGAAAAAGATAAAACTAATTTATAGCAATTCAATTAAATAACCTTTAAATTTATTTGTTTTCTCAATTTAACTTGAGAATTTTATTATCTCTTTTTTAATAGATGAGGAAAAATCATTTATCTAATATCTTTTATGTTATGAGTAAAGAGGAACTCTTACTATTATCTTCCTTTGCTATAAGTGAAGAAAAATTCTTTACAATTCTTATTCATGATCAAAAGGAAACCTCACATTGTGTACCTCAAACAATTATGCTTAATTGTGATAGTCACAACAACAAAACAGACTATTTACAATGTCATTTTTTTTGACGAATTCAAAATTGTCACTAAATGTCGAATTTTGGAAACGATCTAAAAATTTGTCATCTAAAGTCATGGTTTTAGCTACATTAAAGAAACTCGTCGCTAAAGCAGTTTATTTGACGACGATTTTTTAATGGCAAGTGTGCTTAATAATCTTAAGGTTAATTATAATTGACATTTATGCATGATTTTTCATATTTTTGGCTTACGTTTTCTCTATAAATTTGTTTAAATATATAGTTAATGCATTAAAACTCTATAAATTATATTTTTGGATATAAAAAGATAAACATACCTAAAATTGTACATATTAATAAGATTAAAAATAATAAATTTAAGTTGACAACTATTCTTAATCATTAATATTTATTAACAATAAAATGATAATACATAAAAATATTGAAAATTGTAAGCAATATAATATAATGATGTATGTAGGTAATAAGTACAAGATTTCAATCAGAAGTTTAACAATTATTATAGACATACAACTGCAACAACGATAGTACACAACCTTAACCCTAACTAATAGAGAGGTTGTTTTCAAAGTTCTTACAGACATTACAATAAATAAAGTTTCACGCTTATTCCATCGAAAGGAAATGAAATAATTATTTTTTTGGATTCCAAGTGACATGAGAGTCGGTAAAGGTAAATGAGTTCACTATGTTTGGATTCCCAAGAAGGTTCCTTGCACGTTCGAAAGTATCAATTAAAAACGTCAAAGATCTTCCCTTAGATGATGGGTTGTTGGCACCCTCTTCAAACAACTTCTTGGATATAACTAAACTTGCAGAGGATATAATGAATGAATCCCCAGATGCAGTATGGATCACTAAATTAAATGAACTGCCAGCATGAGATGTTTTGCCTAAGACAAAATTAAACTTAAACAACTAGTTAAGTTAAACCCTACAATGAAGCAAAATTTGAACACATGTATACCTGATTTAACAAACATAGTAATTAGAATTGGTGATTGTTTAAAAACAATCGATTGCCCTAATCTTGTACTAACCATCAGGACATTGCCACCATTTCTATTTTCATCTATGTGCTCTTAAAGATTGGAGTAAGCTTTACACAAGACATAGTATATACAATCAAATGTTCATCTGGTAGCTTACTATGATGCAAATAAAATACAAATAATTAAGGAAGAGAGGTAATTCAAATGATACTAAAAATCTTGAAGAAGAAGATTGGCCATGGAAGGCAAGCAGTGATTAATGTATGATAAGGAAATTTGATCTACATCGATTTGTTCTTTACTAAATAGAATTTTCCCATAGTCTTCCCAGTTAAGCTCATTTATGCCATTAGAAACTAGTCTCCACGTCGGCATTCCTTGATGAATTGATGTTAACAGCTTAATTATGAAAGGTCAATTTAGCATAAAATTATTATGTTTAATAAATTTCGTTCGGTAATAAAATCCAACAAATTCTAGGCATGGAATGAATTGATGCAAAAGACACTTTCTGCATTTCATGTCTATGTGATCTGTTATGCTAGTTTGTTGACAATGAGTCAAAGTACTACATTTCAATAGTGGTACAAATTTGATGTAAAAGGAATCATATGTTAAATGTTGTACATAAACATTTGTTGCAAATTATGCCTTGAATCCTAGCAAGCCTTCCGTCAAACAGTTAGCAGGTTTTCCTCAAACAATAACCTGAGGTTGAGAAAAAATGTCAACCCATCATCATCCAATACAGAAATACAATTTACCATCTTCCAAACACAAATAGAAAGGGAAATCTATACACCAATTGCAGAACTGAAAGCCCATATTAATTCTAAAACGTAGTATAAAAATAAAGCACTATAAGGAGGGATCTTAGTAACAAAAAAGAAGAACAATACGTACCAACACAGCACACGATGCTTTGTCAACGGTGAGGATCACAAAATAGGAGACGATCACAAAAGAGGAGATGACACTTCTTCGATGGATTATGATGAGGAAATACGACACCTAACACAAAAATGAACACAACTTCATTTTCCTGTTTATAACCTAGTAGAAAACATAGTTATATATAATATAAAATATATGTTATAGTATGAAATTTTTATTTAATAAATCTATTAAATAAGTAAGATATGAGAAAATTTATAAATTATGTAATAATTCTTAAATCATTATATTAGTTACAATTATTATCTGTATATTCATATAACATTATGATAATTACCATATATGATAATATTAAATACTAACATTAATTGTAATCAATAATAAATATTAATACAGTATTGTTTAAAATCAAATTTAATATTATTCAAAATCTATTATAAGTTGTATTTATAAATGTAGTTAACAAAAATATCGTTTTGAAGATCAAATTTAATATTAATGATAATGATTTGTATAAGTGTAAAATAAATTTAGTTAACAAAAATGTCATTTATTCTTTTTGTTAATATGTTTGTATATATATGATTTCATGATTTTATATGGTCTCATAAAACTATATTTATTATATATAATTTCTATAGTAATTTATATTTATGATATATTAAAAAATCTAGGAAAATTTAAAAATCTATAAAAAGTATAGTATTGACGACGATTTCTAAATTAGTAGCCAAATATTTGGATACTCTTTAACTTTTGGTGACGAACTGTGAAATCGTTGCCAAATGTTGGCGAATGTAAACAAAATTAAGCAACAATTTTGTAAATTGCTAGCCATATCCTTAGCTGCGTATTAACCTTTGGTGTCGAATTGCAAATTTGTCATCAAATGTTTCGACGTGAAAAAAATTAAGTTGAACAAACGACGTTGTATTTGCATCAATTTAATAGATGCAACTCGACACCCCCTAAACTTTCTTCAGGCCTATCCTCTCTCCTACTCGATTCTCGGTCAATTTGTTCTTCTCTTTGGCTGTTTATCTTGTTTCATCTTGACATCTTAAATTTGTCTTGCATCGTCTCCCATTGTAGTCGAGGTAAGTATTTGTGATTTTGTTTTGTTTTTTTTTCCCCATCAGATATAGATATTGTTAAATGCTAGGTTGATGGTCGGTTTTAGGGTTAGTTGTTAACTTGTTTGCATTTATTTAGCATGTTAATGGTTGAATGGATGATTGAATATGTTGAAGTTGGTGAAGAAAGGGAGAGACATAACTTTTGTTGTTAGTTTGTGTTGAATTTTTTAAGCTTATAAACTATTTAATGAAAGTTCTCATAGAGATTTAGTGTTCTGTTTTGAACTTATGAACGAAGTTATTTGTTTCTGTTTTGATAGTGTTCTATTTTGTGAGGATGGTAGTGCTAGAGAGAAGAGATTGTGATATATGAAGAGTGTTAAGGTTTTGTAATTCTATGTATCGAAAAGATGAGTGATTTCTATATAAGAATAATGATATATTAGTATCTTTTTATCTTAATTTTTATAGCATTGGAATCTATTAATCTAGTTGAATCTTTTATTAATGAAATAGTTTGCATTGTTTGCATTAAGATTTGTGTTAACTTTGATATAACATAAACTTTTTTTTCCTAAAGAGCTAATATAGTCATAATCTATATATCAAATTCAATCTAACATAATTCAAATTCAATTATTCAAATTCAAATACATTTTGAGTTTTATAAACAATTTTCAAAACCAATTAATTAACAAATTTTAATTAAATCTAATCCCAAATTAACTAACTCAATTAAATTTATTCATCTTTTGTTTATTTTCATAGAATTAATAACATATACTCAAGCTTCTAAAATTAGATAATAGAGAGCACAAAGAGTGTTCAATTTAAATATTCATAATGATATTAGTCTTCTGTTGATCAATATGAAGGACTTGATGAATAATGAGTTACAGTACATCATAACGCTAGTCAAAATAAAAACTAGACTACTACTATAGTAGTGGTGAGTCTAGGTGCATCCCACAGAGAATGTATTCAAAGTTTATGAAATAAACTTAGTCAGTATTTTGGAAAAAAGGGTGGGGTGTTTGGATTTTGGAATAAGAAAATAAAATAAAACTAACCTAATGAAAACAAATTAAAGAAAACATGCCAGAAATGATAAAAGTGCGGAATTCAGTAGGGACCCGATTTTTTGGTTCAATCTCATCCTACACCCTAATGAAGCATGTTTCATTGATTTGTTGTTCTTAAAGCTCTCCTAGCAACTATTAATTATGGTTTAATAATTAACTCGAGTTTTTCCTTAGGTTTTGTTTAATCAAGATACGATGTTTAATTAAACATAACCATCAAATAACCTAGGATACGATCTCTAGATTTAATTAAGCAGTAACATTACGAATAAGAAAAACCAAATAATCAAGGCAACAACCACATACGATGCGTCATTTAACTTAGGTCATATTATCCCTAATGATTACGAATCGTTAGTCGCTACACATGAATTTAACATAATAGTTACAGATTACATCAAAATTCTAACAATGGGTTTGTAAATAAACAATTTAATGAATGTAATATAATCATCTTTTCATAATACCCACTTCAATAAACACAAGATAACATAACTAATTCCTAATGAGAGAAAGAAACAACTAAAACAAAGAAAAACACCTAACCCAGGTCATTGGCGTTGATTTCACCTCCGAACTGGCGTCGACAGTTTACCTCTCTATAGATCTCTCTTAAAAAAATGTTTCAGCCTCCATTAAAATCCTTACCGAAGATGCCTAGTTGCTCTTCTTTACTGTGCCTCTAAGCTCTCTGTCGCAAGCTCTGTTCTCTATACACTATTGTTCATGTGATGTGATAAATAAACATTAGTGGTCCAAGCTACTGTTCACATTTGATCATAACCTTCCATTGCTTCCCTTAAACGCAGGCCTTGCTATGTTTATGCACACGCCAACGTCGTCTGCATCAAACAAACGTTGTTTCTTGCTTTATAATGTGTCGTTTTGCTATTAGTTACTCCTTGCTTCTGTGTTGCGTTTCATCTCCTGCCTTGTCCTCTTGTAATGCATTTTCTTTATCTTACACTGCAGTTTTTGTCTCTTTTTCTAGCTGTCCATCTTCATTTACTGTTCTTTACTTTTGTCTTCTTCTTTTAGTTATCTTCTTGTCTTTTAATTTTCTTCTTATTGCTCTATGAAAACAAGTGAAAATTAACCTTTGAAAAATGACCTAAATATCGTGCTTTCGACTCGCTTTAACTTTTTTGCTTCCGAATTGTGCCTAAAATCACATAAAAGTTAAAATGAGTACCTTAAACAATTTCATGTCAATAATCACTAAGTGTTATGGAATAATTTCATAATCAATTAAACACCTATCAATTTCCCCACACTTAGCTTTTAGCTGTTCTCGGGCAAAACATTAGAATTAAGGTCAAAGACCCAAAAACATTAACTCATTTCCCATATATTCTAAGAATATATAATCACAAGCAAAGATGAGTGACTTTAAAAAATCATAGCAAGATGTCAACATCCCAAGCTTTTACTTATGTTCAATCAACATTCATCATCTTCAAAAACTCAGCAATCTAATGGTAGACTCAGAAAATGTGTTAATTAAAATATATCTATAGGTATACTCAATACCATTCATAATCATGTCATTACACAACTTTGCATATCATTTCATTTCTCCACCACCACTGTTCACATGAAAAATCATAGATCAAAGGACTTTTCAAGGTTGTAATGTGGCCAAAGGTATAGTGAGAAGTATTTGTGTCAAGTAGCATAAAAGCCATTAAGCTAGTTAAATAAAGCAACATTCATAAAAAATTGGGTACTGTTAGCTATGACGAATGCAACATTTATAATTTACAACTCATTCTACTCTCACACACAAACCATATGGAACATATACCAATTAGAAGGAATCACTCATACAATTTATCCTAACAACACATTGAAATCACAAGAGTGAACCTTCCAAGCCAACATCTACCTCATATTCAATATACTCAAATAACACATTCATTATAACTCTAGGAAGATCCATTAATTATGAATAACTTTGCAAACTCATATGCACTTCCTCCTTGATACATTTATTTAAACAAAATTTTTTATTCTTTTTCTTTTTCTTTCTTTTTTCTTTTTCATTTTCTTTTCTTTTCTTTTCTTGTGTTTTCTCTTTTCTCTCTTTTTTCTTTCTTTTCCCTTTTTTAACATTAAAAGAAACTACATTAACATGGGAATTTCAACGATAAGTGATGGGTGTCGAAACCACCAAAAATAAAAGACCTGCTCTTCCTAACGAAAATATTGAGAATACTGTAAATAGGGTG